>JAULBP010063121.1:0-22155 GCA_032355345.1 Lepetodrilus pustulosus
ACAACAAATTGGCATCGATATGTACATCTTTGTGGATTGTAGTTGTTTGAATATTTGTTAGCATGTTTTTACGATATTTCGGACATTCAAGTAAATAATGGCCCAGTGGTATCATGTATGTCGCGTATGCCCAGGGTATATTATGTCGTGTAGGCCCAGAGGGGCGTGTCGTGTAGGCCCAGAGGTATGTCGTGTAGGCCCAGAGGGGCGTGTCGTGTAGGCCCATAGGCTGACATAGGCCAAGGGGCATGTTGGTCGGTCAGCGGCGAGGTTCTGGTCGAGCCGCATGTTTTGGAGACACGTTTAGGATGTGATGTGTCAGCAGACTTCTATAATTTAACCTGAATGCAGTATTAGCACACACGGGTCATCTTCCTCCTGCTTATTGATTTTGACTGCAGGCACTGACGCGGCATGGGCAGTTACCAAATTCGATATTTATTCCGTTTGCAAACTTTAAATCAGTTGATGGTTACCGCCAAGCAATCATACGGTTATTGTAGGGTGTTATTTCATTTACTTTAGAAACGAAGTAGAAATGTGGGATAGAAAGGTGATGTAGCCTGTTCAAAATACAAAAGAAAACATTCGTTTCCAGATAATATTGATATTTTGATATAAAAAAAAAGAAATTATTGAGAGAAAAAAAAGTATTCGTAATTCTAATTAATACAACATATTGTATCTATAATTAAGTGATTTATGGCTAATTAAAACTGATATTTGTTTAATAATTTATTCTACAACTATATACCGGTTGTGGTTAGGGAAAAAAAGGAATAAATATTACTTGGTTAAAAGTACACTGTGACAGTATTAAATCATCATTTACGGACAAGGCAACATGATGCGATTACAATTATGTGCTTGCCGTTATGTTACATTCTACATTCTTGCACTTATACATGTATCATGGACTATTTTCATACAATATTAACGTCCTGTGTATTGACAAACAATATTTTAGTAATAGTTGTTGATCAGACAACTATTCCTCAAATAGCAACTAAACATCGGGTAATATTCGGGTAATGTCTAATAAAATATACCTTCCTCTGTCAACAACACAAGCCCACCTTTACCCATACGAGAATCGATATCAATTTCATATAGCGGTTCGAACGTTATAGTCAGTTAGATTAGCGGCATCTATTTATATACGCTTCTCAGAATGCTCGTAAAATAAGATAGCTTTTGAGAGCCGGGTTGGGTAATGAGGTAATGTTTAGCAGAACATCATGTCTCAACCTATTTATCAACGATGTTGTCACGTGACTGGTCAGCCTTGAAATGTATTGAATTATGTTGTGAGTCAGACTAGTTAGGAGTCACTACATTAGCGTGGATGAAAGCATATAATTACTGATATTGGCATCGAACTAGGGACTTGTCATCACTAATACTCCGTGTCATCACTGGAATGCTAAATAGGGACCTGACAGATCACTGATAACGTTTGTCGATACTAATGTCATATAAAAAGTTTTGAAAAAAAGATAGTAGTAATATGCCGACTCATGGTTAGTTACATTTTGTTGGACTGGCTAAAGAATCTAAAAGATGAGCAGTCAGTGATGGTAATATCATGGTATGTCATAGGTTTATGTATAATATATGGAGCTAAATTAAAGGAAAAAATATCAGACCATCTTTCGTTGAACGATATAAATTGGTTTTGTACTTGTAGATTATGCCCTGATATTAAGATTGAACTGATATTTCTTACAAGTATGCCCTTTATGGCTTACCAATATGCAATGATTGGTTAATAAAGGCAAAATTTAAACTTATTGCATTGCAATATTACTGTATTCTAAATGGATGAAAGCGCACTTTTTTTTTATGGGTTTGAATCGCATCAAATAAGTTCAACCGTTATCGAAGCACCGGTCATTAATTATGCATGCTGTATCGTTATATAATTACACTGAGAACGAGAAGGTTACTATGACTATAAAGGTAACGAGATTGTTGACAGAAAAAAACCGTTATAAGCGCAAAGTATAGTACATGGTCACACTGTAACATAACGAAATGTTGGACCTTTTTACGGGTGGGGAGGGGAGGATATCATTATCGGGCTAAGAATGACCGCAGCTTAATAGTTATAAAGTTCAATTCATTTCATTTGGGGAACAAGACCTGGGGAACAAGACCTGGGGAACAAGGGTCTACATAGACACTCTCGAGATCAATCTAAGGTTAGAAGATGGCAAACGCCGTGGCATTGATATGATTCCAGTGTATGAATACACAGTCATAATACACCGAGCATATTCATATAAAACCCATTAAAACCGTCTGGACACAACGTTCCAGAATACTAATATACCAAGAGTGATGCAGGACCTTTTGGAAAGTGTTTCTATGTCGAGAAAATACACTATCTGTAAATCCCATTCTATATAGACAAGGTAAAACAAATACATTCCGAGTAATTACGTTGGGCATGACAAGCTGTGATAACGCGCGGCCACGTGGCAGCGATGCTAACAGTTTACAAGCCTTTGTCACGATACGTTTTCCTATGGCACCGCTAATGAGCCCACCATGGACGTGAGGTAATCTCATTTACTGCGGTAAACCAATAGCTAAAGGAACCCATTTGTCTCCTATGTATACTAACAGATAGGCTGTGGACAGATTTACTTTGCTGGCCACACTATATAAACCTTGTAGACTGTACTCTGCTGGAGTTAATGGAGCAGGCATCGTAATTTTTGTTCTAAATATACTAGATAAAGGAGTTATCGTAGTATGAAATGTGTTCATGAATAGCATATTATCTGACACTGTTCATGAACAGTATATATCTGACATATATGCATACCTTCTACGGTACATTTACTCGTAAGTCGGTAAAATACATTGCTATGTGAGAGATCACCGTTTCTGATTAATAACTTTATAGTACATGGTTCTGTCTGTGACGTGACTGCCGATCTTGAATCTGTAGTCACATGCACGTATTTCTTTGACTACCAATCTTGAATCGTCATACGCGCAAATATTTAAGTGTGCAAAATATGGTACCCTTCCAAATGTTTGCGAAAAGACGACAAGGGTACACATGTACAACCCGAGCTAACTTGATACCAGTGATTCTAAATACTCTCAGACATTGTAACTGAAACTCAGGAGAAGGTCAGGAGATAGTCTGGTTAAGACTTGGCCAGTAATGTACGAGACCACGACATCGTCGAGAGAGTTCAGCTTGATGACAACGCACTAAACCCATCAAGACACTAGCTACACGCTGAACTGTCCACGAAGATAATTTTCTGGTCGTAGAACAGGAAGGGCGGTCATCTTCAAGGACGGTATTACTTCGCGGTTAGTTTCTGGTCGTACAGTAATAGAACAGGAAAGGCGGACATCTTCAAGGACGGTATCACCTCTCGGTCTCTTTCAGTTTCACTTACGTACATTCAATGCCTGATGCTTGTCAAAGACATTGAAGGCAACTGCTTTCGACTTATTATTATTGTTTTCGTCTTTAACAAAACTTCCCAAAATTGTAAATCGTTATTTTATTAATCGAAAAGAAAATCGTTCAACGTCTAATACGGACGAATTATATGCATACTAGTATGTCATAAAATAAACAGAATGAGGCAATATTTCGTAGCTGCTATTGTAACATTTTCGTAGGTTACTTCGTATATTGTTGTAACATTATAGCATTGATTTAAGTGATACAACGCATTTACATAACGTAGCATTTAGCGCTTCGTGTATGCTTCAGCATGGAGTCATGCGCTTCATAAAAGGATTATTTATTTATTTTAATTATATATTTATCTTGCTGCCCTCAACAACCCGTACTGACCAGTATGACGTCACAGTTATTGTTTACATGCTCATGCTTTTTATTTTATTTTATATCAGTCACCTCCTAAGCTCCGTTGCAATTCATTCAAATCCAAATATAGATCGAGAGATTGCACATGTTCAATGTTTGGCTAGATTACATAATTCGAGCAAACTGTTAGTGAACTTCAATGGCGCTTGTTATCTGTGATATCAGTGGTAAGTGGTATTTAACAGTAGATTGGTATGCAAGTATTGACCCAACTACCACAGACATACTACGAGTCCTTTGGTCCCCCTCTGCGCCGGAATTCGGATATAACATAAATATTTGCATAATACGACGTGCTTATGTTTTATCAGGATATAAAATGGCTTTATTTCAAGGCATACACTTACAGATTTCAATGAGCGCTTATCTATATTTGAGTAATAAATGCAGACTACCATACGTACATCAGTAAATAACAACTTTTGGGAGGACAAATCAAACGCAGGTAGTCTCAGATTGAAATTCTACACAATGTTAACAGTTGGAGCAATACCAATAATATATTTACTATAGACCTGCCATTATTCGTTTATTATATTCATGTCTTTTGCTACTGAGTGATTAACATATATGTATTGACAATTATTGAACCCTTTAATGTTCTTCCCTCGTGCAGTTATCTCCCCATAAGACACCTCCCATGGAGTTATCCGCACGTGGGCCTATCCACTTCCGGTCACGTGCTGGTGTCGTCCAGTGTCCAAACTACCGTTATATAATGGAGTTATCTGCTTGACCAAACTGTAAATATGCCCACTAGAGACCTGCCAAAACACGAAAATCCTCGATAAGATACACACGAGCGTCGTCTGCATAGAATTCAAGCGTGTCGTTATTGAAATCCTGGCCCAGCTCTTGGTTAACCGTGTCAATCGGAAGAAGCTAATAGATTGTACTGTGGTCCATCACTCCGCTTAGACAGCTTGTGTAGGCATCTGAAGTAGGTAAACCTCGAGTCGTTCCTTCCTTGTGTGTAATAACAGGATACTCTGAGTGGTTAGGCTGGTGCTAGTACTAGTAGTAGACGACATCTGGTGAAATAGGTTAGTATACTCTCAGTGACAGTGTATTCGTTTACATATGTTGTAGAGGTGTTACTGTCTTTCTGACTGTCTACCTTCCTCCCATCTCTCTCTCTCTCTCTCTCTCTCTCTCTCTCTCTCTCTCTCTCTCTCCTCTCTTTCTCTTTCTATCTCTGTCTTGCTCTCACTTTCTCTCCTATTTATTTATCTCTCACCCTCTCTCTCGCTCTCTCTCTACCTCTCTGTCTGTCTGTCTGACTGACTGACTGTGTGTGTGTGTGTGTAAATGTTGTATGTGAGCGATATATGGAGATTTATTTACGTAATTTACTGTTATGTGTTATTTTTAAAACGATCTTTATATGGAACATCTATTATGGGGAAAATGTTTACTTCCACATAAGTTCAATCATGACAATTCATAATTTGTACCATTTTTTTAAATTATGAAAGTAATACAGTATTTGCCTAGAAATATACGTATGCTATACCAAAGACGATATGGACATACTATAGTTATGGATGGTTAGTGATGTATAAACTCGATAGTAGTTTAATTACCTGCTGCCTTAAGTTATGAGCAAGTTATGAGCAAGAGCAAGTTATCATACGATATAAATTCCTACTATTAATATATGTTCTCAAAATAATGTTGCATATTATATATGTAAATCATGGGGAAATGTAAAAGCTAGCTATATTTGACTTATTATATTATATTAATATTTTCAATCAAATTCACTTTACTATATCTGGCAGATGTTTTCTTGTAATGTTCGTGTAACGCACGAAGTAGTTTTATTTACATTATCCAAGTTTTTGGTCGATATTATCAAGAATAATGTGGCATTTTGCAATCCAGACGTCACACATTCAGTTCAAGTAGAAAATGTCTTAATGATTCATGCTGTATCTTGATAAAATACTGGCAACAATTGAGGTCACGGTCTGTTAACGATGGATGTTGCTGGAACAATATTTTAACATAACATTTTCCCGTTACCAGTATTGGATTTCGAACTAATCAAAGCAGTGTTATCTTGGAAAACAGATGTGGTGTTAAAGTCATGGCGTTATATTTACTCGCTAAACAGCCAATGATAATTCGAGAATATTACTAGCATGGGTTTCACGTCGATTTCAGGCGAGCCCGATTTGAACACAAGAGATCTAATTATTTCGATCATCTGACACGATAGCTGTTTACGTGTCTATGTTCTATCGTAGTTCTGTCAATACCGCTGTGACTTTGACATAAAATGAAGTGGATTATGACACCTGATTTGCATTATGGTTAATCTTTGACACGATTTCATCTCCTAACTTCAACGTGTGATAATCGGGGTGGAGTGTTTGACTTGCACTGACTTGGTGTGAGCTTACAGATTGAGACCACCCCGTATATGACAAATGTGTCACTCCCCGTGCGGTTAAACTGTCAATAGGAAAAGTTATGATGATTATTAACTCGAACCTGTACGGAGGTATGCGATAAACAAGTGAAAATAAGTAGACCAAGTAGGACGGCGAGTATATAGGATATACATCCACATACAGGTATGGATTCATTCGTGTATACAAAATGAAACATTTACTGAATATTTAAGTACAATAATATTGATAATATACATGTATGTATTCGTAGAATATTGAATGGAAAATTCGTTAAATAGCAATGTCATATAAATCGTCTATATAGAATGGCATAATTTATCTGAGTACACTTTTATTTACTAGCTTGAGCTATTATATCAGTAATTTGAATCTAGATCTGAGCACAATTTTGTTGATATTGTAGATCAATATAATAGTATTCTTATTTCAAATGGAGCATTCACTGAATAATACTGCCAAGGTAAATTTATACTAGTAAATAATCTACCATATTATTTGAGCAATTTTATTTATTTAATTTAAAATGTGCACATGTATAATTATATTCGTGTATCGAATGAAACATTTTCTATTTGAACCAACTTTTTTGTGGACATTCGTATGTCGAACGGAAAATTACCAATACCAAATTTCATTTATTTTATCTAACATATTACCTGAGCAAAATATTATTGACAACCTTGATTCCTATCAGTATTTTGTAACTCAATTGGGATGTAATTATGACTGTTCGTTAGCACCTAGTTTGACAAAGTAGATAAGAGCATTTGTTACAAGGAACAATGAGCGCTTATCACTGTGGTAATGTGTATATCGTGTTGTCCAGATTCCCTACTCTTATTCAAATGATCATTTGACGTAAGCGTCGTCTCGCCAGCTCAGAAAAGCCTAGGTCAAGTTGTCCTGGACAGTTTCTAATGATTACCTAATGAACCCCCCTGTTTGACTAACGCCAGTCTTACATCATTAATAAGGCCGGTAACTTTGTTAAGAAGTAACAACTTAATCCACGGGGGTCAAGAAGGTATTACGCATGCTCAGTAGGGGTTGCAAGGAACTTCGCGTAGCGACATGGACGTGTGCCAATTTTACAAGTCCCCTCGTAATGAAATATTTGGATTAAATGGTCATTAGTCTGTTTTCACCTGAAGAAATGTTTATATATCATTAGTGGAGTTGTAGTCAGAGGTGTATGGACTTAAAGGTCTGTAACAGTATTGGTCACCGCTAACAAACACTGACTTCATGGACTAAATCTCCACTGTAAGAAAAAGTACGTACAAGTTACATATTCCTCGTTAACGTTACTATCACTATTTTCACAGGAAACAAAAATAAAGCTGATTTATCATGAAACATCTTGTAATTCTCTCAGCGGCAACAACACGTCACGTGACGGAGTCCATTAGTTCTTGTCCAATCAAAACCTCACAAACTCTGCGGGGCGAGTTCTGATGGTTCTGTAACAAAATGGAGGCAGCGAGAGCATGCTGGGATGTCGATTAGATGTGGGAAAAGTAGCAAATTCTCCGATATCCTAAATCCCCTAACTCAGCTTGGAGCCTCAGTGGAGGATGCAGCTTATATCTACGAAGGCTTGTTTGGGTTTGTTTGAAGGTCAGCCTTGGCAACATCTGTGACCCCCTACCTACATAATTAGCCAAATTTGACGAAAATTTATCAAATATGTTGAGTTGTCAAAACTGTTTAGAAACACTCAGCATGGTAAGCCGAAGTATGTTATCGTCACTGCTTTTGGCTGAACACGTTTTCAGTGTCTTTGCAAATTATCAAAGGAAGCTGTGAACACGTAACCTCCAGATGGATGCTGTCCAACATAGGGTGACACTAAAACTGAGATCTAACAACAAACGAACAAGAGGGTACTAACGAGCGCATAGATGGTGACGTGTGCTTGAACGTAAGACGTGTGAACCATTCTCACTTTTCGTAAAAGACATCTAACTTAAGACGTTACATCACCGGATTAAACTCCCGTTAACCTTATAAGTGCCACTCTGAGATCGTCAGAATATGGAATTAAACAGTTATTCAACTCAACATATAGGCGTGTATTAAAATCACGACATGTAAATCCGCGGATGGTAACATATTTCATAAGCTTGACGGATTGACGTGAGTTTTCAATGCAGAAGTAGGTTTTCTTTGTGTTTTGACATCTTGCTAAGTAGTTGGACGGTGTGGCATGCAAGGGTTAATGCTTAAATAGGGAAGTCTGTACCAATGTTAAAGTACGTCATTGATTTGAGAACACTCCAACGTTTACATGTAAGTTGATAATTAACTATTATAGTGTGCTTATTTTTTAGACCATTTTAGTATAATATTATTTGCTAGACAATACTTGTCTTATCATTTTATCATTGAACTTTGAACTCGTTTGAAATTAATTTCGCATATCAGTTTATCAAGTTGTTGTCTATTGTATTATTTGGTAACAAGAAATAACCTAGTTATAATAATGCATTATATGATAATCTTTATTGCGTCTCGGCATCTCAGACGTCTGCAATTCCTCATTGATAACATGCATTAATGTAATAACTTTATGAATTCCCAGTACGTTGTATAATGTGGAGTCGCATCCTTCATTCACGGAGTTATATCGACATTCACCAAACAAATTAAATATCTATTCGTAGTTATTATAACATTTTACAGTTTAAAAGTTCTATTTATCAAAACCAATCCATTAAAAAGGAGAATGTTGAAAGTAAACCAATCTCGTCAACCTCTTATATTCAGTGAATTTATTTGCCTTCATACACCTGTTTCCAAATATTGTAATAACTTGTAAACTGATAGTTTTGCGAGTTTTACTTGCCGCGACTTTCAGTAGGATCCCCGCCCGCTAGTTCAGCTGACAATGCCGCCGATTTGTATGTTACTGTATGTATGTTTGGTTTGGTCCCCGCCAGCACGTTACCATTGCTTGTGTTAAGCCAGATTCGTTTAAACTGGCTTGTTTTCTACTCATAACTAAACAAATATAACACGGGGAACACAGCGTGGCGTAGTGTGCACAATAGAGCGACTAGATGTACATATCCCGTACTGTCCTCGCCGCGCTCCCGATTCTCAATAGAACAAAATTGTTGAAGACCTTTGGTGAGGGTGCAGGTAGTGGGCCGATGTAGCGTTGATAGAGTTGTAAACCTCCTTTCAACGGGCGTTTTTATAACCTCAAATATCATGGTGACTTCGCCGGATAATTCTTTCACAGCAGTGACAGCGAGCTAACAAAGAGGAATGCTCTGGTGCGCAGCGATTAGAAGACTAACTATGTTCTATTCTGTCCAAAACAGCATGCTACGATGTCGAATAAAAAGTCTCCCTTATTGAGTCGGCGATAAAAGAAATCTTTAGCGGGTACACACATGTGAATGATAACTACCAGAGAACCACACTGCGCTATTCACCTTTCTTTTATTACACTAAACCATTATTTGAGCAAGCCAGTCACCCTACACGAAACTGTCTTTTAATGAAGTCCCAGGCGCTGTTGAACTGGCCGTGTAGTTATACCAGGCTTCGTGTCAAGTCCTTTAGTACCTATTTGCAGTTCTGCACACAAACACCAGTCCCAACAGCGGCTTTACATGTCTCATAGTTATATCTCTATTTTCAGAGAACCTCACCACCAGACGAGCGAGCCTCTCTACTGGGCAGAAACAAGAGCCCGCCTCCGATCCGCCCTACCAATTTGATCGCGCCGCAGAGGGAGGTGATTGGATACCGTGCGCGTGACTGGCAGGTGACGTCATTTGTCAGAGTGTCTAATGAGCTGTGAAAGTGGCAGTTGCGAGTGCAAAGCATGACGATTGATAGATGCTACAGCACTAGTAAAAATTGGATGTGCTCAAACGACTGGCCAGTTCTGTTCTTCCTCACGCTGTGGTATCGACTGTAGGGAATACACTGCAAGTAGGATAACTGGATTCCTTCGTCGTATACTCTCGCCTACCTGTGTACCTAGCGTGTCACTGGATTTAACCCGGCTCACTTGGCATAAGGACTATCTTGGACTGGCATACGAATATAGACAGGAGAAACGTACAGGTAGACTTAAGTCTACCAGACCTTCATAATGCAGTCACTGGAATAATTCGATAAGTTGAACAACACGCTGTGGTATTTTGTGCGAGCTGACGACCTAAGATGTGTTAGGTTACTGTTTGGCGGATTGAACAATCATCCACTGACATAGTGTACAGACGGACTCGCTGATTATGGGCACAGTACGAGGGCCCCCCAGCCTCCTGTGGGTACTACTGGGACTGACCCTCCTGCTTCCCCTCCCGGGATCCCGAGGGGCAGAGCAGCCCAGAAAGTGCCAGGAGATCACAATACCTATGTGCAAGAGCATCGGATATAACTACACGTACATGCCCAATCAATTTAACCATGAAACCCAAGAGGAAGCAGGGTTGGAAGTTCATCAATTCTGGCCGCTGGTGGAAATCCAATGCTCCGCCGATCTGAAGTTTTTCCTGTGTTCTATGTACGCTCCGATATGTATGACAAACTATAAGAAGCACCTTCCAGCGTGTCGATCTGTGTGCGAGCGCGCAAAGAAAGGATGCGCACCCCTGATGAGACAATACGGGTTTGCTTGGCCCGTAAGAATGAACTGCGACAACCTACCAGTGTACGGTGACAAGGACCATTTGTGCATGGATGTCAACACCACCGACTCCCAGAAATCATCGGATGGAGTGTATCGCGCCTCCACCCGTAGTCCCTCGGAAGGAGGGGGTCCCGTTCTCCACACGGGGGTGAATCCACGGGTACCCAGCGGTGCCGGGGTGCAACCTCTCCCCGGGCCAGCAACCAGGCCGACGGAGAAAGAATGCAGATGCGAATGTCGTGAACCATTCGTGAATACCATTAACCACCCGAACAGGTACTACAACCGTATCTCAACGGGTGGCGTGTCCAACTGCGCGGCAAGCTGTTACAATCCTTATTTCTCACCGGACGAGAGAACATTTGCAACGTTTTGGATCGGGTTATGGTCGATATTGTGCTGCATTTCAACATCTATGACTGTGAGTACCTTCTTTATTGACATGCAGCGCTTCAAGTACCCGGAAAGACCCATTATTTTCCTCAGTGCGTGCTACTTCATGGTGAGTCTGGGCTACATCATCAGGCTCATCGTAGGCCATGAACAAGTCGCATGCGACTCCCAGATGATCAGATACGAAACTACAGGACCAGCAGTTTGCACAGTGGTATTCCTGCTGATCTATTTCTTCGGGATGGCGTCATCAATCTGGTGGGTCATCCTGTCTTTTACGTGGTTCCTGGCAGCCGGACTCAAGTGGGGCCAAGAAGCCATTGCCAGCTACTCGCAGTACTTTCACCTAGCCGCCTGGCTCATCCCTTCGGTTAAAAGCATCGCAGTTTTGGCCATGTCTTCGGTTGACGGAGACCCAATAGCCGGGATATGTTACGTCGGCGGACAGAACATCGAAAATCTCAGGGGCTTCGTTCTCGCTCCTCTGTTTGTATACCTGATCATAGGTACGTCTTTCCTCCTGGCTGGATTCGTGTCGCTGTTCCGAATAAGAAATGTCATCAAGCAGCAAGGCAGGGGCAAGACGGACAAACTAGAGCGCTTGATGATTCGGATTGGCGTGTTCTCAGTGTTGTACACAGTGCCAGCAACGATCGTCATAGCATGTTACTTTTATGAGCAGCATTTACGTCTGGATTGGCAAAGGAGGTGGGCATGTCTCAATTGCCAAAAGGACCCGGATGGCTACGGACCAGACTACTCCGTGTTTATGTTAAAATATTTCATGTGTCTCGTAGTGGGGATTACGTCGGGATTCTGGATATGGACTGGGAAGACCGTCGATTCCTGGAGAAATTTATTCAACGGGAAGTTGTGTCACAAACATTCTTATAGTCATCCCAGTAGGATGATGTCAAAATATACAAATCCGCCCTACCAGGGAAGCAAACCGCAGCCTCTAAGTCACGTGTGACACGGGGGATCACAGTGAACCGTGTACAGAGATTACAAAACACAGACTTCCGGTTGTGTTAAAAACAATGATGCAGAAGCTGTGTCATGGAAATGCTCATAACATTTGCACGAAATCTCGGGATTATTAAGTGAAAGCGTTAACTCGTTATTTATTTACGTTCAAAATAATTTATTTGCTTTTATTGAAGACAAGAAAATGAAAGAAATATTTTCACCTTTTTAATTATTTCAATTATTACGTTTTAGTTATAAAAACAAGCAGTACAACTGTTAATCGTACTTTCGAAAGCATTGACTTTCTAAATATTCTATTATTATTAATACTCCTACAAGTATCAGGAGTTTTCGAACGATACTGTTGTCCTAAAGACAGTTATTCATAATGAGGATATATGATGGACCTCAAAGAGACCTTCTGTGTTCGTGTTTATGTATAAGGTGCATTGTACATATTGATATTGTGAATCGGGCGTTAGGCAACTAGCACATGTGATCCTGGTTTTTGACTGGTGATGCTGTTCGTCCGCGTGTCCAAATATAAACACTGCAATATGCTAATGTACTATCGTTATGGATGGCATAATAGCAATATTCAAATGTAATTTTTGTATATATCTTCCACAACGAGAATTGAAGAACGTACGTATGAAACCTTGAAAACGAGAGAAAGAAAATATCATCTTAGAGTGCTTTAGTGAGAAAAAAACTCGATTGGAAAGGATCGATCCATGTCCGAATTTGATCCAGCCTGTTCTATTTGAACTAACCGCAGAGGAGCGTATCTTATGGACGGCGTTTAAATGCCACGTGAACTAAAATGAACGTATACGGGTTGTAGCTGTTCTTTGTATAATAAGCTGTATTTGGTAATTGCAATTTGTAGAAAAGAAGCATACATATACAAGTCCAAAATGTCGTTCTTTTATTCTTGATAGTTTTGCCTAAGGGTACAACCCTAGTCAACGAGCTGGGTCGCTTTCACAGCCACACAACGCAGTGTAGAGGAAGAAAAAAAATCGAAGATGAACTTGCGTTGCCCATGACTCCGTTTTAACCCGCATGAAAAGCGAACACAGTTATTGGGTCAAATCGCAGGCAAAACACAACCCCACAAAATTGGAAGTGAAACAAATTTGATTATATAAAAAGAATTACTTGTAGTTGTTGTGGAAAATGTTCGACATGAAGAAAGAGGTTTATTTCTCTTGTCTCTTTTGGGATCTGTAATCGTCATACAAAGGTTGACGGTGCAAGTGCCGTCTGACACAACGAAAACAGGATCTAATGAAATAGTTACAAAATGTGTTGTTAGACACAACGCGTTTTCACTGTCTTTAACAAAACAATGTCGATTTCAATTCATCGGGGTGAGAAAAGTTGGATGAGAGCACAAGACAACATCTGGACGATATTTCGGGGGATAACATCACCAAATTCCAAAAAGTTGCATCTTCATGTTCTAGGATTAAGATAATTCAATTCAGTAAAATTCATTCAAATTATTTCTTCGCATATTGAGTTAAAACTGTTAAGTAGTGGCTGTGTCACGCAATTAATTCAGTTTGCAAGGAAACTATTAAATAGTGTCTGTGAAAAAATATTTCCACTCGCAAAATAAATAGAAAGAAGTGGCACCACCAATTATTTTGTAATAATACAGTTCATTAAAATAGTAAAATAGCATATAGAATAGGAACAAATGCTCTCAATCGACAACAATGATTTATAGTATCAACTGTAAACAATGTTAAATATATTTTCTGTTTCGATACTTACGATTCTAACCATTGAGCTAAATCGTTTATTAATATGATAATGATGATGGTTGTAAGGTTAGATCTGAAATATATCCAAACGTATATTTATTGTTTTAGCTTTATGGGGCTGTGCATGTTTACCAACGTTTTCTATTTTTTCTCATGTCGACTACAATATATTATTTAGTCTACCTCTTCAAAAGCGACTTGGATGTTAATATTGACACATGTACACAGACAACTATGACCCTTACACATAATATTTGTCAAATATGACAGTTAGACATACACACTATTTGTCTTGATTTCCATGTATTTAGCGATGCATGAACTTCACGAATAGCTAGTTACATACCTTCCATTCACTCTGGGTAGCTTAACATAATTAAAGAAATACTAGTATACTATGGTTGTAGCATATAAGCATATTACTTGCACATTATTTAAACAGTAATTAAATTAAATTAATTTAACAGAGATTGTAATCTATATTCTGAGTGTTTAGACTATTCAAATAGTAACCATTTATTACCTTAAAATTCAATATAAACAGACATTTGACCAAATATTCTAGATTTCATTTTATTTGCAGAATGATCTATTTGTGATATTCATGTGAAATTTTCGTGGACTTGTCCTTAGCTTTTGTTTACTCAGAATTAAGAATATTTTTACTAAACTATTTACGTAAGTAGAGATCATACAGACTATAAATCTGAACATTAATTTTTACGGAGACCTATATATTCTTGTTCATGAGTTCCTTATGTTGAATACACCTAACACAGTAGCACAATATACAAAGAAAAATAAACAAAACCAGTACACGTTTCAAGTAATTGTTCCAATGATACATCGTTTCAGAATTCACTAAACATGGGATCAAAAGTCCACGTTTATTCTGTTAAAAAGGACATTATTACAGCACCTAACTGGCATATCGTGTTTCTGAACTAATACATGTCAGAGGTAATATTACTCTGTTATCCATGGATGTAGCTTTTATCGCTCCTGCTATCATAGTAAATCACAGGTCATTGCCAATAATTGTTTGTATCGTGTTTGTAGTCTCCATTACATCTATTTAAGAACAAGTAGATTGAATGTTAATTTGAAAATAAACTATATTGTCGATAATATTATTTTGTGAAAATAATATTACTGTTGTAAATAATGAAATGTGCAGGTTGTGTATGGACATATAATATGTTGTTAATACAGTTTGATTTGAATTCGAATGTAATAAATAAATAAAATATTTTTATGCGTATGGATGATTATTGTTATATTGTAATGACTAGTTTATTTTCGGTATTCCAATCTGCAAATTCTGTGCGAAGTGTTACGATGTGTGTAACAGAGTGTAACAACAAAACGATGTGTGTAACAGAGTATAACAACAAAACGATTTTACAAATTGCTTCTACAAGACAAAAGATTTGTGTGAAGTTCAGTGTAGGATATTTCACATCTGTGTATTTTCTACTTCTTAAAATAATGTCATAAACGAGTCTATTTTAAATAGCCAAACCAATTATTATTAGTATTATTACAAAATAAATTTTCTTTACAACCTTCCCATGCAAAAAGAAACAATAATATTCTTCTATAAATTTTCACAAGTATCTTCATTAAATATTCATTATGCAATCACTATGCTAACCACGAGCGTCCGGCTTGCAAGTAGTTAAGAGAATGTTTAAAACATCATACTTGTAATCAAATAGTTTCTGTTTAATGGACGATTCTCTGGAAATGTAGTTTGGAGTGTGATGAGTGCTATGCTTCACAGTGCCAGGCTTGTAACGCAGTTCTCGTTGTAAAATATATAACAATCCTTTTGTTGTCGGAAGCAGAGTTATCGTAAGAGATTTCCTTCTCAAACCATCAGCGCATTTTCCATTCTGTTAGTGTGCTAGTAGACGTTTTGTCTAGACAACGCGCCATATTGTGTTGGTATCGATCTATTGATCTTCGTGGAACTGGGCCGAGTGTTATCATGGAACTCTCCAAGAATAGGAAAACCCCTCTAGGACACGAAATTACCAGGAATCTGACCATATTTGGCACAGGCATCTCTTTCCTTTGTTTGCTTAAAACGGAGAGCATCGATTTCAGGTGTAACATTCTTGCACAACATGCCTTAATTAAAATTTATTATAGAATTGCTTGATTGTTTTTAAGTAATGATATTGAAGATTATTATATATAAAGTTTAATAGAATTTAGCTGAAATTATTTTGATAAACTAAATATTATTAATACTGAATGTATTATTATTTTCGCTCGCTCTTTATATTAATGCATATTAGTTTAAGCATTGAGAAGTGTCCTGTTGCAACTATACTATAAGTACATGTCATTACTGATGGACAAAATGGAAAATCAATTAAATAAGTATATCTTTAGTTATTCAATACATCATTTATCTTTCTCAATAATAATGATTGTTAGTTATTAGTATTACATTGAAAGAACAGTTCTAGACGAAATGCCACGTAATAATATTTATTTTCAGTTTCATTTACTAGCTTATTAAACTTATTAACTTATTTGAGAATCACACGTTCATACGTCAAATACAATTTCAATATTACCGTATCCATACCATGATGTAAAAAAAAGTTGTAGGAAGTGAAACATATTTTACTATAAGCTATTTATTGCATCCAAACTCTTATGCATAACAAAACACAAAAGCAATGTCATTGTGAAAATACACTTCATTCTAAATTCAGCAAGAGGTTATTTTTAGAAATGTAAGACAATATGGTTTATCTTTTTGCTTGAAAGCTTTGGTATTACTATCCATTCCAGGCGAATCCGAGTAGTTCGTTCTGGCAACTAAATCCTTTATTTCCGTTTAAAAAATAAACATTTGTCCTGCATTCCTTTCACATTCTGGTGGAATAAATTTACAATCGTCTAAACCACGTTGTCGTGGGATGTATGTTATTTCACAGAATTGATCTAACTGATAATGTCCTCCAAACGATGTTAAACGGGTAAAAACGTCATTATTATTGAAATGCATGTATGATAATATGACATTTATCTAATATTACTGTATTCTAAAAATGTTCTATTGTATTTTTGTGTGCGATACTATTCAACGACATCCCAAATCAATATTCATCTCATTCACCCTTTTATTTTGTACGTGTTTTTCTCTCCTTCTATTTTCTTCAAGACACGCAAGTACTATTTCTTGAATGACTTGATGTCGTTAGATTTGTAAATATTCTAACAACGCCAAGTCGCCCCCTTGTAGTAAACCTAATAATTCTAATATCCGCTA
The DNA here is from genome assembly GCA_032355345.1 of Lepetodrilus pustulosus. Taxonomy (NCBI): domain Eukaryota; kingdom Metazoa; phylum Mollusca; class Gastropoda; order Lepetellida; family Lepetodrilidae; genus Lepetodrilus; species Lepetodrilus pustulosus. The sequence continues at coordinate 17,351 of JAULBP010063121.1, forward strand.
CTTTGCACTCTCAACAGACACGAGTGCGGGGGATTTCCCCTCTAACCTTTCCCCCACCCTCCCCCACTCGCATCCCTCCCCAACCCCAATCCCATGTGACATGTTATACTGCACTGAAACCTACAAATACAACTTGTATCAAAACTAACAAATTTGCCTGGATACAAAGAATTAAATTATGCATGGTTAATACATTTTCTTGTTAGTATGTAGATTAGAAGATAATTCATTTATTCACGTGAAACATAAAATATAGTTGTAAACGTATTCTATTCACTTCTAAATGAATAAAATATGCTTTAACACAGAATACTCTTATACAAGCACACACGCGCGCACGCACACACACACATACACACACACACACACACACACACACACACAAGCTATTTCATCTGTCATCATTTACAATATTTTATTATTATAAACCAATGTTAAAAACGGACGGTGCGTAGCCTAACGAGAAACAATGCAATAATCTCATAGCAGATACCGGTATTGTACAAACTTCAACAAACGAAATGAAAACCTCCAGGCACTATCTTGTGAAAAAATAAGGTAACAATTATTTATAGGTATAAAATATGCAATGTACGAATATGAAATGTTGAGATTGTAGATATTCTTAGACAGGGGTACGAATATTCGTTTTGACTAATTTTTACATCATTCCAAATTTAAATTACATATCCAGTGAAAGTAACATGTAAAGTAGTTACAATAATACGAAGAAGAGAAGAAGAAGAAGAAACAGAAAAAGAAAAAGAAGAAGAAGAAGAAGAGGAGGAGCAGAAGAAGAAGAAGAAAAACAAAACAACCAAAAAACAAACAAACAAAACAAAATGAAGATACACACTTTATGTATTTCACCTACTGTACACATATTAAACAGCAGATGCGATGTATTCAGAATTGTAAAATTAAACGACGTATTAGTTTAGGTATACCTTTAATACGAAATTCAAAGAGCTAAAATGGCTCAGATGATGTCATCAGATAACGCGTTCGATATCAATGCGTTCAGTCACACGCGAACTTTGCTGGTTCGATGCTGGCTGGGTGAACACTGATCGGGATCTGTTAGCTGGTGTAGAGTTGATGTGATATTACTGGCGATGATTCGTGTGTCTTCAATCGGCACCTTCACACATGTACCAATACTGGGCTAATAACTTCATATTAGCCAGAGTTGGCATGTTCAACTACATACGTAATTCCCATTGAATACAGATTTTCTTAATTAAACTTATGTCTATTTTAACTGTACACGTTTATTCAGAGTAAAACCAACAACCAATGAACTTTCGTTAGCAGTGGTATTTTAAGCCGGACAAAATTACAGGAATATAAATAAGAGAAGATAGTACTGTTTCTTTGGATTACATGTATTCTCAAAATGTTGACGATCAATATAATAGCTCATCCGTTTTCCCAGGAATGAATAAAAGACCGCTACGTTCGATGGCATACCTACGTTAATTTAGACTGAGCAACTCCATATTCTCACCATATTAATAATATCTATCATGAACAGATAGGATAAGCAAGTCAATTTCTTGAGAGCATATGGTAAAGCATTTCAGCGGCTCCGTAAAATCGTCTTAAGTATAATACTAATCAACATTATTTATATTTTTATTATTTTCTTTCACCCGCTGAGACTATGGATATTCTAACGTTAAATCGACATTTAGTAAATAAAACACTAGTATTTTTATTGATCATACTAATACCTACAATGACAGATTGAACATAGTAGGTTTATATAGACTATATGGGCCGCTTTTTATTATAGGTTTACTATCTGTTCCCTTCAAAGGGTTAACATGTGGCGTATCGTTAACATGTTATCAATGTGGTTTGTGAATGAATGCACAATTTCGTTCATGTGTACTTTATAATCTTTAATATTCATACCTGAGAAAGATCTTTCTTCATTCTAAAGTATGATAGCACATTTCAATTTTCTTTAAAATGTACTGTCAAATATAGTATATACCTGTGTCATTATTGCACTATTAACTGTGATGTATTGCAATATATTTAATAAGGTTATTTATCTATATTGATTTACTATTACATTTGCATGCATCATGAAGGAATATTTAAACTGGGTTCCTTATGTTCCATTAGATGTAATACAGAACATAAAGATGAAGCATAGCAAGTTAATAGGTAAAATAATTTATAAGGAACCAGGTTATTCATATACACTTGAAATCTGATACATTAAACCATATAAACATTAACTCAAAAATATTTTGACAATCTGCTAGATGTTACATGACAATTCCTCACTTTACCAACACAATAATTCGAACCACAGTATTATACAATCTGTTGTATATTACTTAAAACATAAAAAGAAGTTTCCTAAATTGTGATTAAAACATAAATCACTATTCAAAATAATTCATATTTCTTGATCATTGCATTGCAATCCGTTGTCCACAGTTGAAAGGTAGAAACTAACCACAATTCCAAAAAGTGACACGAACTCTCACAAGTCAAGGTCACATTGCTTCATGGGTAAGTATGCAATCATCTTGCAACTACTAGCCAATGCAAGTTTTTATTATCTAGGTAAGATTGTACACTGTATATAAGCTTTTCTCAAAACATGGTCGGTGACAAATCCAGTCTATTTCTGCCTACAAGAACCGTGTTTCGATTACTCTAAATATCTACTCACGTCGATAAATACCAACGGACGTCAATCATTATAACTATTCTATAAAATCTATGTAATTTCCCTCTTACAAAGCAAATCACCGGCATCGTTGATGGGGATGAAATAAAAGATTCGATCCCACAAAAAATCCACCATCTATTTAGATCTATGCTCCAATTCTGTTCTTCAAGTCTACGAAGAAGCGTTCTAATTGGCGCGACATTACGTGCACTGCGGGTACTCGAATAGTTCCTCGGATAGTTCCAGACATTACAGGAAGGGCTTCTGGTACATATCGAACAGATCCCAACGTCGAATCAAAACAACCTTGTCAGCTTGTCTTGTCTAGAGGGAGAGAGAGCATTGCATAGATCTATACTGACGGCGGACTTCACAAGAAGACTGTCGTTGAGTTGACCACAGTTTTCCAGAATCCATTACTTCATTGGAACAAGACTTGGGTTTTAAGCAACATTGAGCTTCGAAACTGCATTTCTATTAATATATGCACTTCCAGGAAAAGCTAAAGCACGTATACAATTATTACAAATTATGAAAAGCTTACCATTATTCTATTTATCAGTATAACTGAGAAGACATCTTGTTATATCTAATTTAAAAATAATTACGTTTAATTGTCTGCTATTTTAAAGAAATTAAACATAGATATTCCTATCTAATATAATGTTTTGCCTTGAGACAGATATCATGCAATAATTTCCTGGTTCGTTCGACTTACATTCCTAGGAATGTTACTATAGGGAGATAACTTGGGAAATTCAATACTAGTATGTCCAAGTTGCCTGGACACCAAATGTGGGTGTTACCAGAGTCTAGTGCAGCATTTAAACTATCAATAGTCTCAGAGAGTGACAATGAATAGTTTCAATATAAAGTATATTGATTGGTATTATATTTATATAAAAGGATCCGCTGAAATGTTTTATCTTCTGACTTGCTTAACTGCTTTAGGGGGATATTTTGAATGAGAGTATTTGTGTGAGATCATGGTGTGACACAGGCTAGAGTATCACTATGAGGACCGTCGTTCTCAGTATGTTTACATCTCCTTTACTTGTTGTCAATGTACACTTAATATATCTGTTACAACATTGAACTTGTATACTGATCATATTTAGATAATCATTATTACATTACTCTCAAAATAATTGAGAATGGACTTGTGTGTAGTTTGAGCCTTCGCATATTACATAACCTTTTAACCAGGGCATTTCATGAGTTAAGTATTACTAACTAGTCAATGCTAACGTTTGGTATTTATTTACTTTCAAATGGCTAAACTATCCCGATGAGCCTTAGACATGAACTTGAACACTAAATATAAAAAAAAAGATCATGAAAACCAAACAAATTTGGTGTGCAGTCGACCTTGCGTATGCAAATATTGCAGTACAGAAATTCTTTAAGATCTAGGGTAGAGGAAATATCATTGAATATCAAACCATTGTATCCATCACATCATCTTCTGAATGTCAACAACAGACACGCTTATTCGGAATCTTTTGTTTCATTCTTTTTTGAAAAATATTGAAATGAAACATAACCCATCAAAGCCAGCCTCCATGCAGCCACGAATAAACTGCCTGTGAGCGGTGTTCCTCCTAACCCCATTCTTCTAACTTGCGTCCTGTTTATCCATGCATACCTGATTCCGTATCCGGTTTCCGGGCATGCTTTTTGAAGAAACTGTGACTAATTCCGCCGGTGGACCAAGAACGTGTAACCGGAGCTGCTGAAACGAACAGAGAATTAGTGCTAAAGGAGGCAAATGCAAAAGTTTGGTTGCAGTAATTTGATTATCCACGAGTAATTACCGTCATCCGTGTAGTCATCTCCAACAGACTTCAGCGCTAACATGCGGCTCCATCAGGCCATACGTTTTAGCCGGAACGACTCTCTCAGTCGGACCAATTTACTGGAACACGTACTTCATTCTAACTGTGGATGGGGTTTCAGAAATTCGTACTCGAGACATTCTTTAAAATTGTGTCTGAGCAGAAACAACTTACAGCAATTACTGTAACTTAAGCACCACCAACCGAGAGAGAGAGAGAGAGAGAGAGAGAGAGAGAGAGAGAGAGAGAGAGAGAGAGAGAGAGAGAGAGAGAGAGAG
>JAULBP010063122.1:0-12875 GCA_032355345.1 Lepetodrilus pustulosus
GGTACTGACAGACCAAGGATGATAACTGTAGTGCCACTCTACAGACAGTGCATCCTACCAATATCGTGTCAGAAATTTAACTTCTGCGAAATTGATGCAGAGCCCCCGTGGGGTGGGATTTGAACTAGGTACCCTTTGCTCCGAAGTCCAATGTTCTACCACTACCACATCAATCTATCAAATATGTGTCCGCTATGCTATCAACTCTTGACCAACCAACCCATATTGCTTGAAATGAATATTGTCAAATAATACAACAATTACATTATTTTGAAAATGATTTATTGGAAGCCATTTCATTTGTACACTAGGATTATGTACACGTGCAAGGTGACCACACCAATTAAACAACTAGTCCAGTTATAGCATTGTACAGTATTCACCCCACCCCACCTTCATTACCAATGCCAGTAACTGTATGATGTATCAACTTGGTGACTCAAGAAATCCAACACTACCAGTTGTAGTACACAATACTACTATATCTACTTGCATATCTCAAATTTACAACCTAGACAAGTTTTCCATAACAAATACAGGTAAAGCCAAGAAGAATCATCTTTCAAGGCTTTTACGCATCATTGGGAATCATGCCATCCATATTTGTCAATGTTTTGGGCAACTTGTCAACAGTGAAATCACTACAGTACAGCACATAACACAATACCATCTATATTGCCACGACTGTTGGTTGCAGTTCCTCCAGCGGGCAGTGGAGGTGTTGAGGTCAGGTTAACTCTTAGGAAGAAGAATCAGTTTGATTGGTGCAAGAAACGTTACATTGGAATTAATAATAAGGATGAACAATCTTTCCTCAAATTGCAAGGTTTGGGGTAACGTCTGTTGACAAGATGGGACAAAACAATATAGTTCTTAGCTCAAAGTCCAAAACACACAAAGATGCAATTGTAGTTTCGAAGTTTCGAAGAAACACATCCGTTATTGGCAGGTTCTCTAGGCCAAATTGATAATTGGTGGTGATGATGATGATGATAGCTGATGATGATAACATCTGATGATAATGAACTACAAGTCAGTTTCCTATTGGGCACAAGACTCATTCAGATGCATTGTTTGTGGGACACACTCCAAACACAATCAGGAAACAGTACTAGAGTCTCTTTCTCACAGCAATGTTGTTCTATTATCCACAGGTATCCTCGTTTCCAACTGTACAACCAGTTACGTCGGCCCCATCCAATACTGCACCCCAGGGTTTCCAGGATGGAACTGTGACTGAGGTGGGGGTGGGGGCATGGGTGGCTGTGACTGTTGACCCACGAACTGCTGGGAGAATCCATTCTGTGGCATAGGGGGAAAAGGTGCTGCCTGGAACTGTATCTGTCCTTGTTGATGGGGAGGAGGTTGTCCAGGATTGTGCTGACTCATGATGATCTGGGGCTCCGGGGGTCGTATGGGGGCCTGAGGGCTCTGGGCCTGGTGTGGAGGGAATGGATTGAGAGTCTGAGAGCTGGACACAGAGTACGACGGCAGCTGCTGCTGATGGAAGGGTTGTGGTGGAGGCGGGAACTGCTCAAACTGGGCCAACTGTTGTGTCCCCTGAGGATACTGATCCTGGGGATTCTGGGAATACTGTTCAAAGAGAGGCATTTGGCCTTGACCCATCTGGTCAAAGGGTGGAGGAGGTGGTGGTGGCCCAGGGGGAGACTGTCTGGCAGGCCCTGGCGGCGAGGTCGGCCGGAACGAAGGCTTGCCAGGAAAGTGGGCGTAGAACTCGCGTTCCCGTTCCCGCTCCATGTGTTCCCGATGTTCTTGTTCCATGAGCTCGGCGTGTTCTCGCTCCGCCTCAGGAGGTGGGGGAGGTGGAGGTGGATGCTGCACTCGGTGCTTCCCTCCTTCCTCGTCATCTTCGTAACCTGAAGTAGAAATTACTAGTCAATATTACGGAAACCAGATGTTGCTAGTGATGGTACCTCACGGCTACTGTGATTACTGATATAAGTCATATTGTTTAATGGGCGATACTTAGCAATGAAAGTCATGCGATGTCACAACAAACACATAAATAATAGTATACCTTTCTTAGATCTTTCCGATAAGCATGTGCAATTCATGGCCATTCCATATTGCGTTACCTTTGAGGTGTGTTCAATTTCGATTGTTCAATACTTAGTTATGAAAAATGAACTGATACTAAGACTTCCCCTCATGTTTGGTTGAAAATGTAAACACTCAGTTTCGGGACAAACCCTCTGTCCTTGGGCTTGTACCTCTACCTTTGTGTTTCAACCAAACATTCAGGGGGCGTAATTTATCCTTAACATCAAATTATAGTTTACCTAGATTAGACTTTGACTTCTTTTCCAATTCTGGAGTGCATTGTCCACCATGACCTCGTTTTGTTCCTGAAACCGACAGATTCCATGTACTCTGAACCATGTATTGACTCACTCCAAACCAAGTATACAACCAAACACATTAGTTAATCTTCTATCGACTTCATTATGCACATGTACTGTTTTACAAATAAATATAAATTATAGATTGAACAAAAAAGTATGAGCAAGACATGTAGTAAAAATAATTAGCAACCTTTGACGTTCGGGGGCGGCATGAGACGCTTGTCGTCAGGGCGGTCCGGGGGAGGGCCCACCATCACCACACCACCAGCGGCCTGATTGGCAAACACCGGACCACTGAAATACAAGTAACCATAGTAAACACTGATAAATACAAGTAACTATAGTAAACACTGATAAATACAAGTAACTATAGTAAACACTGATAAATACAAGTAACTATAGGAAACACTGATAAATACAAGTAACTATAGCAAACACTGATAAATACAAGTAACTATAGTAAACACTGATAAATACTAGTAACTATAGTAAACACTGATAATGGTTCATCAACAACTTCAAATTACTACAAGGCCTATGATGGTGAATGAGTGAATATGGAGTTTAACGCAGGAATTTTTCACCCATTTGCGACGATACCTACGATGGATTGATTGGTTTATTTAGTGCGTTACACTGCAGTAGGAACATGTCACCCATACACGACGAGCCTATGGAACATGCCGCTTTTTTCCAAAATCTTTTGAAATCATAAAACAAGTGAAATGAGATACTTACCGAACATCGTCGGGTACCGATGTTGCTGGGAAGGGCGCCTGAGGTAAAGGTACAGTGGTAGACACCATGGTGACGGCCATACTGACAGGTGTCGGACCCGATGCCATCAGGTTTGTCAGGTGAGGAGGACCATGCTGTACAGAGATGACAGACAATGCCTTACTTCGTAGCACGAGATGTGGCCAATTTGTTTCAAAGGTACAAAAGTGGCAACATGTAACTGTACTTGCATATCAACAAGAAGCCTAGACATAGTATTATCTGAGAATGTCGATTGCACAGTATATTGCCTTCATAAAATTTAGAATCATTTAAACAAAATGAAGCACAATTATTTCTATTCCATTGCATACCTGGTAGCCTAACAGATTATCTGGGATCTTATCTTCCTGCTTCTCTTCCGTAAAGCGGCGTTTCGGCGGCTCGTCCTTGGGGCTGAATGCGTATCCGGACGTGGCTACAGTGTATGTGGCTGGAGTGGATGTCCCCACCACGGAGGCCACGATACTGTAGGGCTGACCACTACTCACAGGTCCGTACTGAAACACAACAGGGGCAGTGTGGTCACTTGGAAGGAAGAATTCGACATGCTCATGAAGGCAGTTTGAGATGGAAATAATATTTCCAAAACGGTTCACAAATTTCAATATCAGTTATCCAATGCTAGATTTGAGAGGATTAGCACTGCGAGGTCTTCTGAATAGACTACCTGGAAGTTTCTTCTTTGAAAGATGTACTGGTAGCCATCAGGATAGTACACATACAGACCAACATGTCTTATTAGGAGACATTTACATTATGTCCAATGCGTACCTGGGAGTAGAACTGCTGAGGCTGTGGCTGCCCTAGGGGTGGGGCTCCTGGTGGAGGCATTCCTGGGGGTGGCAGGGCAGTCTGTGTGACCAGCTGTACCCCGGGCTGCACGACGGGGTTGAGGGGACCTCCTGCTCCAGGCTGGGCGAGCTGGGCACCCCCTGGGGCCATCTGCATGGCTACCTGCTGAGGGGGCTGGCTCAGAATCACATGGGTTGGTTGTCCACTGTTTACTGCTGTTGCCCCTGAAAAATACATGAAATCATCACACACACGTTAACAATATTTTCAAGAAATTTAACTTGGAACTAATATACAGATAACTATAGTTACAGAGTGCTGCTCCGTCATCTTGAACTGATAGGAATGAATTAGTGCTTTACGTCGCAGCGGAAATATTTCGCCCATAAGCAACGACAGAACCGATAATGGTGTAATAATGAACAGGAAAATACGTGGTTGTTTTATCTAGCAGTGGTGGACTTACCTAGGAACTGGCTCTCTGTGATGGGGACATCGAAGGCGTTGGCTGGCTGGGCCTGCAGTATGGGGGGTGGCATGCTGGTGTTAGGCAGGAGGGCGGCGGCAGCTGCAGCGTCTACCTGGGACCCCACCGAAGTGGGCGGAGGACCTGTACACAACAACACGCAGAATTACAACCGTCCACACTGGTCCAGTCAGATACTACCACGGGTACTGCTCTCTATTCATACACCGATCATCGACTGTCAACAGCTAGGCTATGAAGAGAAGCACACTTACCACCAGCCACTAGTGACGGTCCCGACACGGGTATCGAAGTCACGATGGGCATCTGAGCGGAGAATGTCCCCAGCGACGACGGCAGCATCAATGTGTGACCCCCAGAGGATACCGTCAAACCTGGTGAAAATACACGTCAGTTAACACTTCTGTGATCACTGACTTACCAGTAGGAAGGTAAATGAAGTAGGAGATAATACTTTGAGTTACTCTTACCTAAGTTTTTGTTTGAAATAATGCTTTACGTCGCAGCGGGAATATCTCACCCATAGGCGACTACTATTACCTAACTGATCAAGCTTGCAGTAGTTACTATTACCAATACGATCAAGCTTGCAGTTATTACTATTACCAATACGATCAAGCTTGCTGGAGGTACTATTACCAATAAGATCAAGCTTGCTGGAGGTACTATTACCAATACGATCAAGCTTGCTGGAGGTACTTGAACCTTACCTGGAGTCAGAAGGGCATTTGGTGCAAAGCTCGGGAGAGTTGAGTTGAGCGAGGTTCCTGACATCACCATGGATGTAGGGGTGGAGACAGGCAAGCCCTGGGGTGTCATTATCCCGGTGTGACCGGCCAGATGGTGTAGTCCTATAGAGGCAGATAGCAGTAGATCAGTGTGTGTGTGTGTGTGCGTGTGTGTGTGCGCGCACGCGTGTGTGTATGTGTGTGATAAAAAAATTAAAAAAGTAGGTTATTATCAAGAAAGGCTATTGTAGACTATTGTAAATGTTCAAACTTTCAAACACGTTTTGATTGAATTATTGTTTTTCATCACAGGAGAAATATTTCAGCCATATGCGACAACAAAAAATGTAGCAATACTAATGGGGGGTCCTATTTCATCACGGAGACAGACTGTGACGGCCTGGTGGAGGCCATTAGTCGGACATACCTGGAGCTTGTACTGTGGCCACATGAGGCATAGCGGCGAGTCCAGGCTGAGGGCTAAACAGACTGTTGCCGGGCAGGGACGCTGAAAGGAGGAGGCTCCACTTAGTGTCGTGCCAGCAGCGTGCAGACATTACATACATTACGTACAAGCATTAAGCCAACAGCCTACTATGAAGACACTTGCCAATTAGATTTAAATGAAGACGAAAGACAATTAGATTAAAATGTAATTGCTTCGTTTAGTGTAAATTCAGTGTTTGCCAGTTTAACAAGTTTGTGATCAAGTAGAAAGTAGTCAACTGATAGTTGTTGTTGTGAACAACAAATAATGCTACTAAGAGATGGACCAAATTTATACAACAGTTGGAACATGTCTCATTCGAATGAATAAACATAATATAAGAGCATATACATCTTCCCAGACACATACTAATGGTGTACATTTGTTTTAATATGGTGTCCAGGAAAATACTAATTCTTTCCCTACATTATTACTCCTTAAAAATGTCAAATACTGATGAGTTTAACATTTGAGTCTGCATGTGTCCAACTGGTACAAATGTGGCACTTGGTACACGTCCTACACGACACCTCTACTGTCAAGTTTCCTCTTACAAAGAGAACACCTGATCGTACAGGAAATCATGCATGACTGTCTATGCACATTCCAAAACCAATTTTGTACAAAGTAGAAATATTATGTTGAAGGCACTTCTTTTTAGAAACTATACACATTTTACAGCAGGATTTATTTCGTCTGTTCAGAACAGATACATTGTATGACGCATAAAATGATTGAACACCTCAATAAATAAGTTGCATTGTTTACACTCTCTTCCTGTAGAATCACTGATACAGCATTCAGGCTCCAGTTGTACGAACTACCTTACACAACTTTCAGCGACCAAGTCAAATGTACCCAGTGAATTATCTATGGATGGTCAGAAGGGACAAGTACATTTATTTTTTTCTAAGCACTACACTTGTCATATTAATGGGTACATTTGGTTGGTTACCCAAATCAAGGGCCATTAAATAGAAATGCAGCCTAAATGACGCAATCATATTTCAAGGCACCGGGCACATAACCTCCGCTTAATTTTGCTTTAGTTTGAAAATATCATTCATATTTGTAAACGTAACAATTTGATGTCATACTTACAAATAATGAAATGTGATACTGGGCCCAATTTATCAGGACTCCAGACTAAAATGTTTAGTTACTTGCCTGCAGATACTAAAAAAATAAGTTGCTCGCAGTGCAAGTGAACTTGTCTCAGTACATCGGACACATGTTAGTTCAGAGCCCTGTTGTTTCACAGTATTGCTATAAACACCTCGAGAGGCAGTAGTACTTGTGGAACATAGAGTATTATCACAGATGTTAGCAAATAAGCAGGATAATGCACACAATGCCACGATTCTACAGGACAGGGAACTTTGGAAGTATACAGTGCAACTCTATATGTGAGGAATGAAGCATTTTCAGGGGTAATGTACGTTAGATAAACAATAAAATATTAAAACAGAACCCAAAGGATGCCTTTAACATTCTATTAATCTACAATATTTTCCCACCTGATCACAAACAGTTCTTCAATAATAGGTTAATGTGAGAAGAAATGAAATGTGTCAGCTCTGCTTAATGCTTTCAAACAACTGACAACAACAAGTTTACAAACAAGGTTGACTTGTCTCGTGTCCATTGGCAGGGTATTCCATCGATCGCCATCTTAAATAAATTCCATGTTAAAGATTTCTGATTGTATATGCTGAAATTGAAAAAAAATCAACCCAAAGCATTAGTCGGCAATGTGAAACAGGATTTTAAAGTGTCCATGAAGACTTGTTGATATACAAATAAAAAAAACATTGAAATATTTTAGATAAACATTAATGTTTTCAGACTTGTACCCTTATACACAATCAGCCTGTAAATGTGAACACAAACATTATTGCTGAAATAAAGTAAATCAAGGAATTAGTCATTCATTTTCTTTCCTTCCCAAGATTAACCTGCAACATTGAAGTGTGTCAGTTATCTATCTACATGATCTACCCACGCCTACTACTCTAGGTTAGTGTTACTACCATCATGAAGATGTCGGCTAGCATGTAGAGCTGACGAGTTGCTTGCCTCGGAGCCAATGTGACTAGCCTGTTGCTATAGGAGGGCTGTATCAGTAGGAAAGCATTGTTCAAGCTAGACCACCTTCTTGCCCTCCACGAAGTGACGGTACTTCACAATATTTTGAATCTCGTGGTATTATCGAAACTCGACAGCTGCTACAGAATAAATTGGGTGAAGTCAGCACCAGCATTTAGACATGTTGAAGAGAATCTCAAATCCTTTAGATGCAAGATACCTAAAGAAAAGGTTTTGCACGTAAAAGTAAAGGATTTTATTAAATGATGTGATTCACCATCGGATAGAGGACACCGAGCTGTGGTTGGAGGAAAAGATAATCAAGATAGAAACTGAAGCCAGGAGAATCTATGCTTTTGAGCAGGACGGGACAGGACAACAGGACTAAACTAGCTTCCATGTGTACGTCACATGCAAACAGGCAGCAGCATCTGTAAACAAAACTGGCCAAGTATGAGGTGGTCTTGTTCTCTGTAGCAGTGGTAGTGACAACACTAAGAAACGTTGGAAAATGGTTATATTATCAATAAAATTCTATCGTATTGCATCACAAACACACAAGGATTGCTAATCACAATATAACTTTCTGAATGAAAAGGTCTCCTGTGTGAATGTGTTGAAATATGACCAAAAAAATTTTTAAATAAAAAACGTGGAACAAGTCTTCGCAGATGAACAAATACTCATCTCTTCCCGTATCTATTCCATCTAATTCCCCCTGCTAGGAACAACCAGAAAAATAAATGGATTGATTTGAATTAATCTTGGAAGGCGACAAAATCAGACTCTATTGTAAATAACCAGACTATTCGGATGAATCTTTCAGATTTTACAGTTGATCCACGGGATACGACAGATTTGCTCATCCTCGAAATTCTGAACAAAACAATCTCAGATTTTAATCTGCGCTAACAACAGCAACTCTTATCGACGTCCAGGTTTCTCGGCACTCTCTACGGGTGGGTGGGTGGGTGGTTGACGAGCCAGACATACCCACGCGGTCCTGGGTAAAACAAGGAAGGCTGCGTGTACGTGTCAGTGTTCTACTGCAGACTTACTCTGCTGATGCATACCAGCTATCAAGGCTCCGGGGTTAACATGGGTGGGCAGAGCTGCCAGAGCTTGTTGAAACGACGCATACTCCTGTTGAACCTGGAAGGAAAACATTTCACCGACATGGTTAGCAATGACACGGGCATTGACAGTCGAAACACAGACACCTTCAGCAGATATACAAACACATCTATTCAGCAAATAAATGTACCAATGAATTTCAATATGTATTAAAATAAAATAATAAAAAAAGGAGTGCCATTCAATGTTGATAGAAATGATTAGGAAGAAAATTCCTGTTTTTTTCATGCTGAATAGATGCATTCACAGCTGTTCATATCAAACAGGCATTCCCAGACATTTCCTTACAGACATGAATGACCACTGAATGACCACTTTGAATTATCAATTAGTATGAAAAGTGAGACCAATCACAAAACTATCCAGTTAAAAGAATATAGACTTGACATTTGCGAGCCAAATGACGATTCTTCATTTATTGTATTACTTCATTGTGATGCTACATATATAGCTAAAAGTTGTATGCAATTCCTCATGCAAAGAATAATTAGCAAAATACTTGAGAAAGTGATGAAAACAAAACATTGAGATTTTCTAAATTTCAAATACGTGTAATTGTTTGGAATTGTATTTTTCAAAAATTGTTGCAGTGTTTGTTAAGGTGTTGATGTGTACAGCTAGTGAAGCAGATTTAGTAACTTGTCATTGATAACCAACGTCTCATGCTCAGGGCCAAGTACTATTATAACAAGTACGAATCGGGACAAGTTTCTTCTGTTCAGCACAAATATCTCCATCTACAACATGCACATTCTTCCACACAAGCACACCAACTCCAACACTTATCTGACCAGATGCCTGCAACATATACCTATGTTTTCCCACTGAAAGCAAAATGTTCCCGAGAGTGGAATGGTAATCCACCTAGATGGGGGTAGGGTAAGGGGTAGGGGTAATGTGACTGGATCTAAGGGTGGATAGACAGACAAACAGAAAAGAAGGCAGCACCACATGCAGACAAGGGATAAACACATAAAGAAACGTAAGAAAATACTTTCAAAAGGAAGCAAATGTGATTAGTTTGGGTGGATCAGTAACGGCAAGGACTGTTACAAGTTAGAAGGGGCACTGTTAGGGTTGAGGAAAGAGTGACAAATGACAGGTCCAAGAATGCACGTTGTGTGTACACTCATACCAACATCATGGTCCAATATCTGGGACTATTCTTGTTCGAAACAGATTTCTTGTAATATATTTTGGTCCATGTTAATCTGCAATCTGTTATGGGAATGTAATGGTGTAATTGAATAGAAACTAAATAAATAAAATAATATTGATATTTTTTCAGAGAAAATGTGATGCAGGTCTGTCGATAGAATCAACCCTCAAAGTGGGGGTGGCTAAACATAAAACTATAAATATGAATATTAATAATACAGAAATGTTTCATGCATTTCATAAGAATGTTCCCCAATAAGTTTGGAATAAATATGAGAGCATTCAAGTTCCTTCCAATGGTTAGGAAAAGGGTGGAGGTTTGCAGGAAGTAATCAAATATCAATGCACATGATGATACACCCGACATGCACCGTGTACATGACAGCGATGATTTTACTACACTTCATTCACTTTCATACTGAACAGCTGTGAATCATAAAATTACAATATGCCTTCAAAAAAAGTACATTTTCACTATATGAATCGCCCCATTAGCTCAGTGAAGATAGATCTTGAGAATCTGTGAACTGATAGAAATTGTTTTCGATTTCGTGAGATTTATTGTAAACAGCCAAAAATATATCCAGTAATCTGTTCCTTTTTACATTTATGACCAAATAGACTGACAGACGATTCTGGACTGCATTCTGAAAAAAACTCTTCATTAGTAAAGAAAGTATTTAATATTAATGTATGTATGAATACATATTGCTTTGAATTAAACAAATGTATAATTTAGGATATATAAATCCTCATTATATTCAGAAAACAGCAGAAAATGAAAATAAGACTCATGGAGCCAGGGACTGTTTGTTGCTCTCAGGTAAAAAAAATAAAATAAAAAATGTCCATGAGAATATCTTGAGATGTGCCCAATACTTCAAAAGGTTCTGTATAAATTGTAGCTTTGCTGGATAGTGACAAGATAAAGGAGAACATCTCCCTTATTTTCTATTTCTATGATATATTTACAATAAAACAGTTATTATTAATAGGATTTATTTGCATCGAGTCTTTGAATCACTTCATTAACAACATGGCTTGTCCGTTTACAGGAGAAAGAAAACTGCAAGAACTGTAAATCTTCACAAGCTGGTACTAAAGAGCCAAGGATAATAGCATGGTGTTCTATCACGACAGTATTGAAAAGGAAACATCCATTTTCTAATGGAAAAAGCAAATTAATGAATGAATGATTTAATGCTGTCTGTGACAGCAGTAGTGCGAAGTGAATTATTGTTTTTCGTCACAGCGGGAATGTTTCACCCATACGTGACCAAAAATGAAAATAAAATAATACATGTATTGATAATGAACACTAAATTTAGCGTCATTACTCTGGAATATATTTCAGTTCAATCTATTCAATGGTGGTAGGGGAGCAGACACCAATGACACATAAATTAATAATCCATAATGGCCCTTTGGGTCAAATTGGAAATAGACAACAGACATGATAATAATAGTACATGTACAATATACTTGACAAAATGACTACGTCTCACACATTTCTGATATAATAATTCTATGAACACACGTCTACATATTCTAACTTATTTTCAGATAATAAACAATTATTAGTAGAGTAGGAAATGTTGAGGTAGCATATGATGACACAACATGTTATTATGTCACGTAGATTAAGTGCCGTTCTTACCGTCTGAATGAGATTCTCTGCCAGCTGCTTGGCTTGTTGCATTCCCATAGGTGCTGTGTGCCTACAACACGAGGTCTACATGTCACAGGGAATCTCACAGACATCACCAACTTCTGAATGACACTGATAACTAGATCATTTCTCCCAATAAACTATTAGGGATAATAAGGGGTAGTAGAAATTCATGCTTTTCATAAACATTTGTTATTTATTTCGTTATTCGGGCTAGAAAGTCCTATCTGTAAGTTTCCATCCATACTGAAATGCATTGACTCCAGAACTTAATGCATGGACAAGTATTGGCTCCAGAACTTACTGTATATGGACATGCATTGGCTCCAGTACTTACTGTATATGGACATTCATTGGCTCCAGAACTTACTGTATATGGACATGCATTGGCTCCAGTACTTACTGTATATGGACATGCATTGGCTCCAGTGTTTCCCTGCCAGTGGCTGGATCCAAGCAGCCGGACCCTCGACCTCTCAGACTAATTTTAGCTCCAGTCTCATTCACGATATGTTGAAGGAAGGACGCCTACAATGTTCAAGTTGGATAAATGTAAGATAACAGATGTGCAAACTAAAATAAAGCCAATTATTGTTGCAACCTTTATTTATTAGCAAAATGAAAAGTTGTATTATTTTTATAGCAAACTTTTCATGGCTCAAAATAGGGTATTAACAGTGTTTATTAAATCAATACACTAATAACTGTGGTACCGGATCACTGTATATGAAATGTAAAACTAAACTGTACAAACCCCAACACCAATAATCTTGTTCTTGACATCAAACGATGGTGGAGCATGCTCAAGCCCAATGTACAACTTCTCTTGGATAACAGCCACCTGTAACATGAACATAACTCATTTCCAAAATGAAGAAGGCCGTGTAAATTAAGTGAATTACGTTTCAAAGAGGATACCATTACAAAGTGTGAGTTATTGTTTGACGTCACAGCTGGAAATTTTCACCAATACGTAATGACTCATAATGGAAAAGCCTTAACACACTTATTGTAAGGCAATAAATAAACTAAAGTTGTGGGTTTTAATCTTGGTCAGGGCTCTGGACTAAGGTATGCCCGACGTTAAATTGCACTGCAGGCAACCTATTTTTTATCATATAGATGCTTTGGTGCCTTTACAACTTGCCCTGACTAGCCCTGCGGACAAGTAACTCAAAATGTTAGTCTGGAG
>JAULBP010063233.1:0-12874 GCA_032355345.1 Lepetodrilus pustulosus
ATAAATATATGTAATAGAACTGCTAATTACTGGACATGAACAACTACCAATATTCTTTGCGCATTCATGCTTAAATGGCTATTGGTAACGCAGACAAAACATACATGGATAATCACTATTTCACATTTTCAAAGCTCTCACGTTTATTTCAATGCTTCCATGGCCGTAACTTGGCGTCGGATGGTGGACAACATCACTGCTCATAGGTTGGATTTAACTGGCAGTACCACCTTATGATCATTTGTGAATAAATTAAGTAAAAGGAAATGAAAAATGGAAAATCATTAGTTGTCTTTTATCACCTTGCTAAATTATCTTCCTTTTATGTTGAGCGGACGTAATTTTAACCCGTAAATAGCGATGACAAATGATGGAGAAATAATAAAATCATACCACTCACAAGACTGAATAATAATAGTTTACTATATAGTATATCACTTTCAAGCATACAGATGTCAACTTCAATGCAAACATGTCATTTTCTTGCTGCAGGTGTCACGAAAGCTCATTTCATTACGTCTATTTAAAAAAATAATGTTCTGGAACATCCATTGATGCAAAATACAATGGCATATCTTTTTATTGTTGTATTTCAAAATATCTGAATTAGCCACCTCCAGACCCCAGTAGGTGCGTGTCTTTCTGCAGATGATTGTGGATAGTTTTTCAATATTTTTACCGGTGACAGGAAATCGCATTTTATAACTACATTTCGAATTTTCAGGGCGCATAGCACCTAAACCACTGGCATTGCAAAATACACTGTAGATAAAATTGTGAGTATTATCCGTTACCATGAAATAATTTGGAAAATCTTCAGGAAGCATACACCATACTAGATAACATTGTAGTGGGTTTTTGTTTAAATTTTCGGGAGCATATCACCCAAATCCCACTGGATAACAGGTGCGAAAGATGTAATTTTTTGCGCTGTAGACACAAAGTCAAGGAAATCGCATTGTCACATATATTATTCTTGTATTTCAAAATTTCCGGTGCTGAAAGTTAGGTGCTAAAACCTGTCAGTAGCTTTACAGATGCCTGGGAATCCCATTCTATCATAGGCATGTTTCGAAATTTCGGAGAACATAACCCCCAAAACTACGTTAATTAACATTGCGCTATTTTTTTTTAAATATAGATACCAGGAAATCGTACTTTGTAATGCCTACATTTCGAAAATTTCGGGGAAATACCAACCCACTATAGATAATACGTGCTAAATTTATATGTTTTGTCTTCTTGTTAACTGAAAATCGTTTATGGTATAGTTACCTGTAATTTCTTTATGGCATATAGTTAAAATTTTCCGAGAGTCGGAACCAGTAGGTAACTAATAATAACACAGGCTTTCGACCTGCGCTATCCAAACCTATTTAATATAATGCATCTTTTAAATTAGATAGATTTAGACCAGACGAAACATTATATATCCACCACAACCATGTATTTCCCACCTCGTATTTCTTAGTAATATTCAAAGGCATCAGTTGTAAACTAAGTTGTAATTTTATATGACTGAAAGCAGCATGTATGCATATTCTTCGAAATATAATTTTGTAAAACCTAAATTTTGTAAAAGAAATGTGGTGTTATGTTTCTATAGGTACCAGGAAATTACACTTTATTATGCCTACATTTCGAAAATTTCGAAAGCATGCACCCAGACCCCAGTAGGTAAGGGTGTTAAAAATATCTATTGTTGTTGTGTAGTCTAGTCATCATGTTTCATTATGCTAATAACTAAAAAAAAATCCAGACATGGCGTGCACCCACCCAAACCAGTAGATAACTAATAATTATTTCATTGGTTGGCTGTTTTCCCTAGATGTGTGCCAGGGGTACTATATGAAGTGAGAACGTAATAAATACCTCTGTGGTGCGATGATGACTCGCGACAAGCATACTCTCGGATTTCTATCCTAAAATCACATGTTTAAAATGAGCGCATTACCAACGCTATA
This sequence comes from Lepetodrilus pustulosus, assembly GCA_032355345.1. Taxonomy (NCBI): domain Eukaryota; kingdom Metazoa; phylum Mollusca; class Gastropoda; order Lepetellida; family Lepetodrilidae; genus Lepetodrilus; species Lepetodrilus pustulosus. The sequence continues at coordinate 1,965 of JAULBP010063233.1, forward strand.
TTTGAGTAATAAATGCAGCAAACTACGTTCATTTGTGATAGTTATCATCAATTTTATATCGTCAAAATCCCTTTGGTTGATCCACATTGGGAAGAATTCGATCCTAAGAATAGATAATTAGTCGAGCTACGTCCCTATTTTTATTGCCATGAAATATGAGTTCTTTTATTTATTGATTTGATTGCCGGTGGAAGAAATACATCAGTAAAGAACAATTTTTAGGTGGGCAAATGAAATCTAATAGTCTCAGATAGAAATTTGTTTGTCCATTAGATCTATGTAGGTCAGCCATCTATGATACTAGATGCTAGCTACTATTATATAAGGTAGATAGCTCCACGTATGCCTTATTCAAACTATCAAATAGATACCGGGTACATAACATTTATAAACAGAACCAAATTATATAATCTACGAAACAATTGTCCATATATCAGTATATAGAGAATAGACACGTTGAGGTGTTTTTTTAGAACCTGAACAAATTGCAGTTTAACTGACGGAATGTTAACAGACAGTCACACTAACTATGATCTATATAATAATAATACAAAAGAGAAGATTCGAACTGGCGCTAGGATATCTGCAATATTTTGACTACAGTTGTCCTTCATTGCTACTAGGTGGCGCATATACAGTCACGTGATCTTCCTTTGCACGCCATTTTGCTTACGGTGAGCACGTGTTTGTCATACAAGGCTGTAAATAACTGACCATGTTGCTAATACAAATTAATTTCCTTCAATAATTGTATGACATATGCACTGATACATGATGTATGGAGAAAAGTTAGTGTTAGATTTAGGCTGAGCCCTGAATGTTCGCAGATGGTGACCATGGTCGGTCATTATTTCTCAACTTTACTCAAGCGCCACGAATATTACGGAGGCTTGGGTAATCTAACTTTCTAAGTCAATAACGATACGATAGTGTCGGGGCTAAGATTAGCACATAAGAATGTGTAAGTACATTAGAATGTTTTTGCGATGATAACTTATTCACGGAAATATTCAGGCTGTTCTCATCTGCACCCGCTGTGAACTTCAGGTGATAATGGCCGATCCGTTAAAAACCACGTAGATAAATGACACGAGACAGAGTAATTACAGCAAGAAACAATAAGCAAATTTGTTTGGTTGCTAAATTGAAGTCTATGTGGATTCAAGAAATTTCGCAAGAAGAGTGAGACGGTGGTTCAAGCTCCACTATTTGCTACATACAGTTAATTAACAGGTTTGGGGAACTCACAAACGAGCTATTATAGCTACAACGAGCTATAATAGCTAGAAGGAGCAGGGTTTTACCTGACGCGGAATCCTGCGTCAGATACGCAAAAAAATGCAAATTTGGACGCACAAATATTCTCCTACGCGTCCTCCTGGACGGAGTTTAAAAACAAAATATTGACAACTTTAAATTCATTTGTTATGGTATTTCGAAAGTCATTACATCACAGCATAGTTTAGAAGCAATATTCCAAATAACCAGCTGATAAACAGCCATATTTACCGCAGTTTGCATATCAGCGAATATAATAAGTCATTTGGCCTTCTCCGTTTCGTTTCTAAAGGGGAGTTACTTTACATATCCGGAAATGTAGTTTTGTAGAGTGAATTTCTCAAAGCACGATCTTTTAAAGTTATTTAAAAATGAATACACACCAATGTGTTTTGTTGAATGTACACACACAAAGGGTATATTTGGCTTAATAATTCAGTTAAAATATGGGACTCCCTTTTTTAGATTCGGGACGCGAAAAGTATATCACCACGCGTCCCCGGGACTCCCAAAAATGTAAACCCAAGTTAAACCCTGATTATATAGCACCCTTTGTATACTGAAAGGTTCTTTACAGTCTTTCACAGGAAATTTTAAAATGAATAATAATGTGTTTAGCACCTAATTTCCAGGCATTGCTGCTCATTGGTGTTCACATTATTGCCCCGGTCAGCGGATCACTGTGCAATCAGATTCCATCATGACTCCCTGGGGAGTATACAACCAAGCTGTCATGTTGCAGGTCCTAGGGTTAACATTCACATCACAATCTCTTCCTACTGGGTACCCATTCTCTGCTGGGTGAACAGAGGCACCTACGAACTAAGTCACTTGTCTATGGTGACATAACAACTTTTTCAACTTGGGTCTCTGTGTTGGGCAGGATTGATACATTGATACTCTCAGGTTGTGTCACCAGTCCAACTATACCAGTATACTGTCTGCAACCGAGCATGATTAACTTGCAACCTGAGCAGTCTACCATGCAATGCATGTGACCATGTGCCACCACAGATGATGGAACAGCCAGCATATTTCAGTGAATAACAGAGTTATCATCACAAAAAGAATTATTATGTACTTGCTTGGTGTAAATCTGTATCTGCTAATCTTAGCCATTAATCTATCCCTAACATAAGCAAATTGGTGAAATAAATGTGGCCCCTGATCTCCACCTTTGCTTGCACTTGCAGTGGATCATCACAACCGTACTCACTCATAATAATGCAGACGAGGTGGCAGCTGTTGCCAACATTTTCCTGATATTGTGTCACAGTGTGTATACATGCTGTTGGGATCTTACCTTGTGTCTCATTTCAGGTCAGTATCTGGTGAAGGAGATACAATTAAGATCTTACTTTGTGTCTTGTTTCAGGTCAGTATCTGGTGAAGGAGATACAATTAAGATCAGAGCTGGAGCTGGCCTTCATCTGGAACAGGACCTCAGCCATTCTAAAGGAATCTTCAAACTTAAAACAAGAGCACATTTTGGAAGACTTGTCTGACTTTGCCAAATAGTAAGCTGTATATGATACCCAAATACCCCAACATTCAGAGGATGTTTCCTCACCTATTTCAATGGTAACATCATCCATAGAGTAGAAATCCACTTGTAATTGATGATATAAAATAATAATGCATTTTAGACATTCATAATGTGCTGGACTCCATGTAGAGAGATACATGCTTGAAGCACAGACAAAGATGGACATTTAGCAAATTAGGGGCTGGCTGATATTTTGAGGGCAAGATTTTTACCAAATTTGGAACTCTGCTTGAGGAACTGGGTGCCACTCATTCAGTCTGTTCTTGAACAGTGGATCCTGTAGACATTTGACATTGCTAAAATTATCGTATGAAGCTAAATTTATTTTTGAAAAGGCTTCTGGCCCTTAATCAAAATTAATATAGTTGAGTACCTTACATGTATATCTAAGTAATATACGATCTAAAGCCCAACACACACAGCAAGCAATAAACTTGTTTAGCTAAACAAAAAACATGTTTTTTCGTTGATTTTTATCTGCCATGTGCGTTGAATAAACAGAAAACTGTGTGAAGTCTGGTTACGTATATCTCTACATGAAACATGTTTCCTGTTTAGGTAAACAATGTTGCTTGCCATGTGCATTGGGCTTAGATAAAACAGGAAGCTCTATTATGAAGAGGCACATGGACATCCTAGACCCTGTGACCTTGGCTGGAGATTGATGATATTGTTACATGTAACTGTACAATTTACTTTCAGTAATGCAGATCTTGTTGTGGAAGTAGCACATCCAAGTATAACTGAGAAATATGGGGCCGACATTCTACAGAAGGCTGATTATTTGGTGAATGCTTGAACAGGGCCGTAGTTAACCATTGATCCCAAGTTGTTTTACTCAACTATAATATTTCTCATAAATCGCAATATCACTTTGTAAGTTTGGTCTAACTGCCCCCCTCCCCCTATGCTAAAATAGTTAGCTATGGCCCTGTTATGGCTGATAACAGTATAAATAGCGTCCATTAGATAACATATTTATCTTTCATATGGCATAGGTTCTGCCATTACCTAAATTCATTCAGTGTTAGATATTGGTCTGACAAAAGAAAGTGAGTGCAGCATCATTAAACTGTGAACAATAATAATATACAAGTCATTGCTGGCTTGTATTTTTATATACGCTAAAATTATATGTTTACCGGTATATACAAAAAGTTGATGTAACCAGAAGTAGAAATTGGACCCTTATGCTTAGCACCACCTATCAGACTTGGCAGCAGGTGACTTACTTCCAATTAATCTCAATCCATTGACATGATTGATTGGAGTACTTATGATTACATATTTTTTACAGATTGGTTCCCCTACAGCACTGTCTCAGGCCGATCTTGAGGTCAAACTAAGACATGCCGCTGAGACTCATGGTCTGTATATTCCCAGTGGTGCATTGTGGGGAGGAGAAGACATTAAAAAGATGGCCGACAGGGGGACACTCCAGGTATTACTTTAGAATACTTCTCCGAATCTCGGATATTTTGTTTATATTCTAATTCTTCTGAAAAAAATATTCTATTTCCTCTGGTATCATGTGCATGTTGTGAATATTTTATAACAGATACAATATTTATTATTCTTCTATTTCTTCTGTGTCATGTTATCAATTTGGTATATCCAATAGCAAATATTTGCTAACAGCTAAAATGCTATGCCATATTGAGCGTCCATATTATATTGCATTGATCCTTGGATTCAAACCAGAGTTGTTTGTATGTGAATCCAACAATCTACACTTAGCCAAATGGTTAATCCCACTGCCTGAGACAATATACCATGTATACTGTTACATTGTTACAAATTAGCTTAATTATACAGACTATAACTTAAGCTTTATTTTTTAATCTTCATTTCAGGCACTTAAAATTACAATGACGAAGCACCCAGTAAGTTTCAAGTTGAATGGATATTTGAAGACCAAGAATGACAATGTAAAAGATGAAAAAACAGTGCTTTACGATGGTATTATTATATTTCTGTTCCTTTAAAAAACAAAATCATTTACAAAATACCTACCTATATAGTTCAATGTTACACCAGTGGGTGATCTTGACTGGGGAAGGTCTCGTGAATAACATCTAAGAATCCTGAATTATTACTTTGTAACATTGTCTCACCCCATTGTCTTGTATCATTGCTTGAATTTTCTCTTAATATTGCTTCAGTGTTTACTTTTACTTCCTGGCCTGACAGTAAAGCACAGCCTCATGATATTATTTTGTTCGTCTCGTTTCACCAGGTCCGGTCCGTGACCTTTGCCCTCTGGCCCCGAACAATGTGAACACGATGGCGGCAGCAGCATTGGCAGCACACAACTTAGGCTTTGATAACGTCCAGGGCAGCATTGTGGCTGATCCGCAGTTAGTGGCCAGTCATTGGCGTTCATCAATGGCCTGTCTGTCTGTAGTTATTTGATCCCCTCGTTTCAGGATCTGCGGACCTAAATTTTCCACTTTCGAAAATAAAAATAACTATGTTCATTATATTCCACTGGCAGTATTTTAGCCTTTAGAAAATTATAATAATAATAAATGGTGAAGGGATAAGTTGCATAAACCATCATTGAACGTGAACGAAGAAACAGAATCAAAGCCAATTTTGTTGCTTACTGGTAAATATTTATACCTAAAGTCTTATGTATGTAACAATTATATGGAGTGCACTGTACTTTGAAAATTATTGTGCATTCAAATCAGAACAATTTATCTATTTTGATCAATCATATTTTTTTTATGTCAAATGACTGGCCAACATACATGTACCTATAATATCTATATATTAATTTGACTGCATGAGCCTAAATTATTACAGAAACATATGTTAACCAGGGAATCAAATAGCTATGACCTTCATGCAGTAAATATACTGGTACAATACAAATTGACTGATGATGTAATAAAAAAAAAGGATAAATGGTGTAAAATATTATTCAAGCACATTGTAGAGATCGATGGCACGTTATGAAAATTGAAGAATGACAGTAATGCAGTCTACAGTACCGGTAACTATATAGTTGGTGTTGACAAACATGCACTCCCTGAAGAACCAACATCAAACTAGTTACATTGATAGTATTGTTGATTTCCAGATTAACTGACTGGCACATCGTCGAGATTGAGGTTTGGGGGCCAGGAAACATCTCAGAAGGGACAGGATTCCACTGTAAAACTGTGAGGAGCAATCCAGCTACGGTGGGAAATGTCACAGGTTCTGCTACTTATGCCTCGTTCCTCAGCAGCATGTTAGGTGAGTACAGCTGAGCATAGTCTCAATGATGGAACTGTGGTCAGTATTGGTGGCACAGTGGTGGAGTGTCAGACTTGTCAACCCAGGGTCCCAAGTTTGATTCTAGTCTAAAATTATTTTTTAAGTTACTTTTCTGACATGGTTTTGATAGGATGCACTGTCTGTATTGTTCCTGTGCAGCAATTGTGTATGGTTTGTCAGTACCATCTAGTACTTGCAGGTTTACTGTAACACTCGATTTTACTGCAACACACTCGATAACACACTCGATTTTACTGCAACACATGATTTCTCCTGGCAAAAAAATCAATGAAATAATCTTGGAAGTTTAAAACGGCTCTAACCCCCAACTGTAACAGATAACTTCAGTATATGTGAGTTTCTGTTGTGATTCTTCCTAGATTCTATTTTATGCGAGTTGTCCTGTAGATGCCTACTAACAGCTAACATAGTCTCGTGTACATAATGTAGATTCTACTTTATTTTCAGGTGCACATGGGAAGGGTTCTGGTGTTCATCTCTGCTAGGATGAACATATTCACAGTACATAGGATGAAATAAGTCAACAGTACATTGATGTGCTATCATGGTACATAGGAGTGATCGAAATACAGGGGGTCCTGGGGGGTCATTTGAAAATCTGCAATGTTAAAGGTATCTGACCACCTGAAAATTGCAGATTTTACCACCATTAACATTGGGCCTATGGAAAATGACCCCCTAATTATTTGCTAGTATTTCGAACACTGCATATGATGAAGAAAAGACATGGTACATAGGTGTGTTATGTTACATAGGATGAAGAAATGTTATGGAAACACAGAATTAAATAGGACACAGTACAGAGAAACAAGTCTTATTGAAAGACGTCACAATTAGTTGTTTCACTTACCAGAAAGATTTGGACAAAAACGGAAGTGTCCAATATAATATGAGATTGTCTAGTCAAATTGCTTAACCCTCTCCCTGCTGCAGGCAACCAGAGATGCCCTAAAGAGCAGTGTTTGTGCATAATACAGCACTTTTGTTTTGTAAGCAACAGGTATATAATCATCATCCAACAGAGAGAGGATTAACCATACCGGGTAGATCTCTGGAATAGTTAGCAGAACCTCCTGTGAAATATGCCATGGCACTGGTTTCATAAAAATACGTTTATGCAAAAACTAAAGAAGGAGTCTCAATTATCGACTAAAATGTGACATTATGTTAGTGTATTTACTGGGGGACTGATGCAGCACTATACACATATGCTAATGTGCTTCACTATATATACTTGGTTATAATATTATAGATGCATTTTTCCTTCTGGTATGATTCCAGATATTTGAGTATTGCTGCATTTTTACATGTGTAATTTTGTCCAGTAGGTATTTTATTGATATATATTCAGGACTTGCAAATATTATCAATTGATGATAGTAAAGTACATATGCATATCTGCCTGGAATATTGTTGATGACATATATTTTGTAAATAATGTACATCTGTTATACAAAAGTGCTCTAATACAACTGCTGGTGTTCATGGTATGCCTGCTATGTAAAATACTCAGATATAAATGGTTTGTATTCATTGTATGTTTTTTTTATCATTCAAATGAGATACAAACTCCAACTGCCATGTTGTGTTGTTTGACACACTATCAACTGTACCATCTGTTCCCCGGCCAACAGTGTGGTGACAACAGAAATGGATGTGCCAACAGAACCCCTTTAGGAACTGTAGATAAATTAACACAACCATTAGCTAATAAGCATTTATTAGGCAATAATCACAGACTACAATACTACATGTCAGTTGTTATTGAACATGTATGAATTATATCACATTGTTGTAAGTTAATATGTACAATATGCTATCACAGTTCATTTATTTCCTCAGGAACATGTAGTTTTCTCAGTAGTGCAACATGCTTTACTATATACAAGCGTACATACATACATGTATGTACATGGCAGATATAAGATGCAATAATATAACAAATCCAATATTGGCCCTACCACAGCAAATGTTACAACTTGTGCTTACAGATTTAGAAACTCTTTTTATTTTTGCTACATTACCTTCTATAATATACTCAGTCGTCATCTGTGGGTGAACTATTCCCACTGCAAGGTAATGCATCAATCAATCTATTTATATTGTACTCAAAAATCGGTAAACAAGCATGTGCAACATCTGTAAAAAATAAAATAATAATAATAATTTGTAATATTCATGAAGATGAATACAAGAAACTATACACATTTCTTTTCACATTTCTGATACATGTATACAGTTGCTCAGTATTATATTTTCCATCACGTTTAATATTGTCATGATTATGATTATGTGATGGTGAATTTGTCTTTTATTTAAGGAAATTGTGTTATTAAGGAACAATACTATGAAAGCAATAATTTTCCATTGAAAATATATGCCAAATTCCACCAGTATGGATATCCAAAAGTGGAATAGTCCTGCTCTACTACCAACAACAGCAACCATAGCGCCAACTAACGATTTCAGTAAAATGTTAGGATAAGATAGATCTAGATTCTGTATCTGTGAAGTTATCTTACAGGGACTACTTCTGCAGGCCTACAATAAGAACACTACATATGACTGCACTACACTGACTGGCTTTAATGTACATGGGTAAGAATTACCAGAAAGTCAACATTGTAGACTGACCAGCAGTTATCGCCAAGCTTTCATTATTAAATAGACTTTGAGTGTTCCCAGTTCAGCTCCAAATGCGATAATTCATGCGTATTACGTCTCATGTTGTTTTATCGATCACTACAAGTTCTAATTTACATTTCAATGTGGACAAGCTTGTCAAATGTCAAATGATAAACAAAATTACGTGATGGCTTGCGCACGGATTCTCGGTTTGGAAGTTGAACGTGGGAAAGCTATTAAAAGGCCTCAACTGACGCAACAAGTCGGTTTTTAACGTGCATAATCGTGGTATCTTACAATCGTTGATGTACTTGAGATAAATTGTATAGCAGAAAGGACAAAACTCGACCATTTCTGGAAAGTCGGAATGGACGGATGAAGATTCAGAGATTCACCTTTGACTTGGGGGAAAAACAACTACATGTGCAAAATCTCAGAGAATCGTATTCCTCCACAAAATGAAGTATGTTATCGTATTCATCATCAAAATCGGTTATGGCTATACAACCGTTTACGACCTCCTCCTTGCTTAGCCTCAGAAATTGCAACACATTAAAAGTTTGTTTCCCAATTCCACAGTTCAGTCAGCGATTCCAGTGTAATTAGTTTATGCCAAGTGTTGATCAAATGGTGATTGCGACTTTCCCTGAAAGAACACAATGCTATTAACAGTAATAATGATATTAACAGTAATAGGGACATCTTTAATCCAACAGAAGATTAACCAGAGTGTCGCGATCTATAAAATGGAGAGAGAGATAGTATAATAAATATATGGATTATGGATTTCAGTTTGATATTTATTAATATTTATTAATATTTATAACCATTGCGAATTACTCACGGGCAATAATAGGAAATCCTGTTTTGGTTAGAACATCTTGCAATGAAGTCAATGTCACTTCTGGGTTGTGTTGCCACCATTTCATCAAACTGCAGTAAGCCTTTTCGGGATTGGTTCTTGGCGCTCCACAGTCGATCATTTGTATCTCATCATGAGACAATGCCAGTGTTTCTGCCAGACGGTGCCAAGAATCGCAGAGCTTCGTATGACGAATGGCAGTGTTGAAGGCCTTCACCATTTTGAAACCTGGATTATGAAAAAAAATGCGTTAATTTGCATGCTAAGTTACCAAAGGAGGTTATGGTGGCATACATACTTTATAAACTTTACAATATGGATATCCCACGGACCAATTATACATACTGAATCGACCAGTTCTTGCTTTACCTCTTTAAAGGCTAAGTGCTGAGGTAGGGGAACACCAGTTACAAGTACCATCGTCTAACGTCTTTAGATGCTCCAGTGATCAAACCACATACCTTCCATTCTCTGGGGCGGCACTCTTGGACCCAGCTGGATAGCATGGACAAGTATTACATGCTTCCAAATACCGTTAACGTTACAATTTAAGAAAATAATTCTACCTTTCACAGTTTCTCCCACAGACGCCAGGTGAGCAAGCTCCTGGGTATTGAACCAGTCCAACCAGTCGTTTTTCAGAAGTCTCCGGAATGCAGCCTTCAAATGCCTCGACTGGAAAACATGGTGATTTAGCTAAACCCAAATGGATCCAAGTTGAAAACGGAAAACTATCTGGATTGTGATTTACCTCGAGGAGAATACCTGCGAGTGTACAGTAGCATACCAATGTACCGTATGTCATTGATGAATAACCCGGAGTTGACATAGCCTTCTTATTCTTGTAACTACGAATCTAAATTAATTCTGCTTGAATTTATTAATGACCATTTATATGCCATACTGTAGAATAACTAATAATAACGTGCGTATTTATATATACCGGTATTACTACAAATCCCTCGAAACCTTCCTCACAGCGCTACTTTGGCATCCAGGCCAAATGTGCACTCACTGAACATTCTCAATTCCCTGCGGAGTATACAACCTAAGCTATACCGTTAGAGACGGAAGGTCGTACAACCAAAGCCTTAGTTTCACCTACATACCTTGTTACTGGCCACGGGAAGTTGATGATACCATAGTTCTAACATATCCAGGCATATTTCCCGTGTTGTTTTCGTCGCACTTCCGGTCACCATCTTGTTTATGTTTTGTTCGGAAATGCCCAGAGCCGCCGATAGAGCGTGCCATTGTCCATCCACTAGGTACGACAGTCGAACTAAGAATTCTTTTGTTACCATAACTGAAATA
>JAULBP010063343.1:0-12874 GCA_032355345.1 Lepetodrilus pustulosus
ACCGATAAACTTGTCAGACGTTCATATTTGGATTCCTGAGACATTTTTACAATAGAAACAACAATCAGACATTTTGGGCTCGAAAACATAAATAAAACCCTCCGGGATCTCGGACTATATACGTACAGGGAGAAATATGATAATATAAGAGTATATAAACATCCTGGATATATTAGTACATGTACATGTATGGATTGTATATTGCCTTATTGTGTTACATTTTGTAGTAAGATCAGTAAGATACAGAGGACACATGTTGTTGAAGACTTTATAAATGGTTGTGAGTTTCCTATGATTTTCGTCAGTCGGATAATGGTTGCCAGCCTGCTTCATAATACAAACTATTCTTAGATGCAAATTTAGTAAGACCAGAAATTATTCTCGCTGCTTCTATATGTAATAATTCTAACTTGTTAGACCAAACATCTGATGAGTATTCAAGAACAGGCCGTATATAGATAATATATATATATTTGATAGCGTAGTTCTGTGGAGCTTGTACTTCAATTTCCTCATAGACGATATCTTGGTGGCAGAAATAATTATAGATTCAATATGCTTGGTCCATTTGGTTTCAAAAGTGAAGTGAAGTCCTAGATGTTTATGATAATCTTCTCTTTCAAATTCCAGAAATGAAGATTTGCATGGAATACCATTAGAATAATACTCTTGCCAAGTTTTATTCATGAAAAAAGTGGTATTTTCCATTATTTTGGCGGCCATTCTTTTTTACACCTTAAAAACTAAACATCCAGCTTGGCAAACACCAGAAATAGATTCAGTGCATCAAATTACATTAGAAAAATGCGATTTTGACCTTACCAAGTGTATATAATTGCAACCCCATCTTCCTAAAAACCGCAATGCACGTACTTTAACCCTCATCCCACCAATGGGGGCCTCAGAGGCCCTGCCGTCACTTTACAAGCATACACAACAATTATTTTTCTATGGAAATTTTTTATACATGTACTAGTATTCCATGTAATCCTCATATCATACATGTTTAACACATGTTGTAAACTAAAATGTAAAATCTGATATATGTTTTAAACTTATTACACTTTTAATCCCCAACATGGATTGGTCGCTATATTTAGAGCCAACGCAGCAGAGGCGTGTCCATGTTGGTCGCTATATTTAGAGCCCACGCATGCAGCAGAGGCGCGTCTAGATAATTTTTTAATTATTCACAGTGATGCTCGCTAAACCAAAACGGAGTTCTGAATAGGCAGTGCTCACAGGGTATTTGACGGAATGTAGTGGAGTCACAATAGCTTGTGTTTTCGAGGATGACATTATTATTGCATGATACCATTGACATGAAATTGGAAGTCATTATTCCAAGAACTAGACCTATACTGTAGCAGGTTATTCCTATCCGTGTAACGAATGGCAATAAAGACCATCCATGTACAAGCTCTCCCATTTAACCCTCTCCCTGCTGCAGGCAACCGGACATGCTCCTAATCCAGCAAGGAGACGGTTAATGACGGGCATGAATATAATTTATATAGTTTATCTATGCTGAAAATGAGTTAGTGATCAGTCGATTCGGCGTCTTATTTTATAAAGGTTATATTGCACAAAATACATATTGCTGCCCCCGTTGTAAAATCAACATTCTATTTCAAGAAAGCTTTAAATGTTGGGTAAAGAATACAAAGAATTAAGCGGAAAAGAAAGAAGTTGAAAAAGACGACGATGAATAAGAAGAAAGAGGACTGAGATAAGTGTTTTCGCGTCTGTCCAATTCTTTTGAACTTATGTCAATAAAATATGTTGAAATCAAAGAAGACGAAGACAATGGAAAAGAAAAGGGAACAAGAAAAAGAAAGACGAAGAAAGAATAAATAGGCATAGCCTCGATGTTTACAAAAACACTTGAACGTGTAGAATTATCTACTTTACTGATGTAGACACGTACCACGTATCTTTATGAGATTGCGCACGAATATCTTCATACGATAACACACTATATCTTGACCATCAACATAGGTATCAGCTAGTTCTTGTTAATGTGATAACTCTCCAATGTACAATTGTCTTCTCTCATCATTCCTACACACGTTATCAGTCTAATCATGTGTAGTTAATTATGTCGGTATTTTTCCATCAGGATCCCTTTCCACAGCTACGAAATAATAATAATAATAATAATAAGTAGTAGTAGTAGTAGTAGTAGTAGTAGTAGTAGTAGTAGTAGTAGTAGTAGTAGTAGTATTGTTTTGGTTGTTGTTGTTATTATTATTAATAATTTACTTTTTTTTTAATTTAGACGAAACTGGTTATATAATCACTATACACGTTTATGCACATTTAGTTATAGTATGGTGACCCGTTCGACACCAATAACGACGTATATTGCTGCTAGGTACGTTTATCGCTTTTCCCATTACACGCGTTGAAGCTATAATTCAAGCAAGTGTACTATGAGGAATATGTATCTGGTTGGATAGCGTTTGTTTGAACAAATCAAATGTATAACTTCATATAAAGATGTTGTGCTTTGTAAACGCGCACTTTAAAAAGTGTAAATACGTTTGAAACAAATTTTGTGAATAATATCTGACATTTGTGTTTGTATGGTAGACTCTACACTCCCTGAAATGAAACATAATTGTCTTTGTATTAATAGTGTGTGATCTTCCATATACATGATCGTGTCGCACACAAGGTTCATGGTAAGGTGTTTTTAAATAAATGATTCTAAACTAATTAAATTAAATTCTGGCGCAATATAAAGCCCTGCTTGCGTGTCAAACGTCTATTATAAGTGTTGTCTACGTTACCTAATATCGTTCAGGACGCCACTAACAGTTGAAATGGACATAATAAATCGACAGCGTGGGTGTAACGAGTTGATACATGGCATACCTGTCCTACGTCCATTAGATATCTAGATCTACAGTCTGGCCAGTTTGTTGAAAGCATAGTATTAACTCACAAGGGTTCGGTGATAGAATAGTATATATACAAAATAATAATAATAATAATCTATATGGTATTGGTAGGCGAGGTTGACCTAGACTGATAGCTCTCTCTCTCTCTCTCTATCTATCTATATCTATATATCTCACTCACTCTTTATTTCCCTCCCTTCAATTCCCCATCGTCTACAGGAATAGAATAATCGTTTTTTGCCATGCTTTCAAATGCCAATGTGTGATTTGTATGATGTAACTGTAACTTTCTTTTTAGAAATTTGGTAAAAGAAATGTTATTTCACTGCGATAGCATTGATGATTTCATTTATGCGTTGAATATTCACATTACAAAGACGTTTAAAAGGTTGTTCAATGGCTATCCACGTTCCTAGGCTCTATTCTTTTTCTTGTGAGACGCGTAAAAGAACTAAGATTATTTTGGAAAGTAGTATGCATTCCTCACGTTAATATCACGTAAAGTGTTATATTCCTCCGAAAACCATGCACGACCTCGTTCTTGATCGTTCATTGATGACCGTAGCGTGACACTCGTGACACCAGGACATCACTCGTGACACCAGGACATCACTACTGTCACTGAAGAGTCACTATCAAGTTGCATACTAACGATATCATCACTGCATTCTCTGCTAACCCGCCAATCAAATGTAATTTTATATTCTTGAATGTAAATGAAGGTTCGTTTTAAAAGTTGGAGGGTTTTTTTCTGCTATAGACATTGGCACGAGCTTCAACAGTAAACGGAAGGAACATAGTCCATAGTTTAGGAAGTTTGTATTACTACGTTTTAAAGAAACAGATAGCAGACTTTACTGAGATGCTACAGTTGGTTAGATCCGTCTATCCATCCATAAACCACAAGGACCCACAATGAACAACAACATGTTCAAGTATCCCCCAAAACATCTCTTCAGTAATGCAATTAAAAGTGATGAATCCATGTTATGGGTTTCATTACAAAATATGAATGGTATAACTATCCATTTGATATCGACATTAGTACATTCTGTTTCTACAATTTTCATAATGGATATTTACTTGCTAAAAATAGACCAGGTCACCAGAGGGAGACATTGCCAGGATCCTGTTAGAAGGATTAGTAGGATTAGTATGATCCTAGAACAGGAAATCTCAATCTTTGTGGCTGTGATTGTTCTTGCCTAGAAGAGGAATTGCTTTTTTTTTTCACAGAAAGAATTGTCATATTCAATTTAAAACCTAAGAATTGTTATGACATATGTGGACCATTTAATACCATGCTCCCAATTGCATGACCATTTTTTCAAAGGTAGCATCATTATTTGTATACAAACAAACAATATATACATGTATAGACATATAATGATTAATATTGGCCATATATGGTAGTATTCAAAACGTATCTTCATCACTATAATCTTATTGACATAATGATTAATACCAACTTTAATTAAACACGCAATGTATGCTGTATCGCAGTTATTATTGAAACAAAGTTTAAAGTGAACAAATAATTAAATATATTTATTAATAATAATGTTTCATATGTTAAATGCACTATAACGGTTTATTATACAAGTTTTAATTTGTTAGTTCTTCTTTTAGCTAACTTCTTCATCTAAATTGTTATAAAACTTTCCTTATCATTTAATGTTTTTGAAATTCAGTTAATGCTTTATAATATTGGCAGGCATGTTATATTAAACCTTCATAACGTTTTGTTGCAATTATATCTATATATATTTTACATTTGTATATCAATTGTACTTATGTTAGTAGAACTACATCAAATATAGGCCTATATCACATTCTAGGAAATCCTATAGTATTACACAGAAATGCATTGTAGTCATTAGAAGACACACTCACTAGTTTGAAGTTGAATTTTTTACCTTGCATCTTGGCAATTTGTCGTATATATTTAATGTGGATCAAATGGTACACTTCATAACTTACTTGAAATATAATACTATCACGTCAATCTAACAGTAATTAAAATGAAATAGTACAGGTGGTGAAGTAATCAAAACGAAACTAGATTTGACATGAGCCACTCCTCAATATTGTGTTAATACTTCAGATGAACATAGAACATCCAATAAGATATCAAGGATCTTACACCTAGATCAGAGAAAATTAGTATTTCTTCTTAACATGACACGAACTTCAACTTCAGAAAATGTTGACTTATTAAAGTATTCCCAAAACTCCTACAATCGGAAACGGGTTTGCAAGTGGAGCTAGAGAATGGGTGTGATCAAAGAGTTTTATTATAGTATGGATTCATCTGTGTAGGATTATCATGGCAAATAGCGTAGATCTTGACGGATTACGCGAAATGACATTTTGAAGAGAAATATTTTTCATTATTTAGTAATTATCTTTCGTCAGACATTGCGCAAAGAAACGTGTTAAATGTCGAGTGCAACAAGAGCATGAAATAGGATATATTTATTATTAATGAAAAATGCCGCATTCTTAATTTCACAGAAATATATTGTTCTTGACATTTAGGTAGAGAAATACCTTTCAATAAATTACAGCTAGTATTCACTAAGTAACTATAACGCTCTCGTAGATATCAGCAATAACGATTAGATAGGTATTAGATAGGTATGGTATGCGAGAGAGGTGTGGTCTGTTAGTGGACACGAGAGCTTCATGAAACTAAAACTACGCTGGCCTCTTTATAATTTATTTACCATGAAAGTGTCGTGCGGGAGTCCAAGCATATACAAAAAAAATCGAGGTTACTGAAGTCATTTCCTGCTGCATTAAATATATGGCGTAATCCCAGATTTACTCTCGGTCAACCTTCATGAAGTTCTTGTTTCCACTACGCGACCATTATACAGCCATCCTGTTAGTGCTCCACTGGATTACTTCTATTAATTGCAAGGTCACTTACGCTATGATTAATGGTCTCGTAGTGGAAATATGACTGCTTTCGTCAAACTTGGGCCAGATAATATTAGTTGAATAAGTAATGATTCTTGTACGTGATTCCTTTAATTCCAGTTGAAAATACTGTCTAGATAAAATAATCAGTAAAACACATAGGCAAAATAATCGAAGACCATCTCCAAAGGTAAATGTTCCAACATGGCAGATATACTATTAATTATTCCCTAAACAATGGATCAAATTAAAACGGTCTAAGTGGGTACCCGGTAGGATG
Organism: Lepetodrilus pustulosus; assembly: GCA_032355345.1. Lineage (NCBI taxonomy): Eukaryota > Metazoa > Mollusca > Gastropoda > Lepetellida > Lepetodrilidae > Lepetodrilus > Lepetodrilus pustulosus. The sequence goes on from JAULBP010063343.1 coordinate 6,106, forward strand.
TGGTTGAATTGTGAGAGAAAGAGAGTGCATGTGTGACAGAGAGAGAGAGAGAGAGAGAGGGAGGGAGGGGGTAGATAGTAAAAGAGAGGTAGATAGAAAGAGGGAGGTAGATAGTAAGAGAGAGAGTTAGATAGTAAGAGAGAGAGGTAGATAGTAAGAGAGAGGTAGATAGTAAGAGAGGGAGGTAGATAGTAAGAGAGAGGTAGATAGTAAGAGAGCGAGAGGTAGATAGTAAGAGAGCGAGAGGTAGATAGTAAGAGATAGGTAGATAGTAAGAGAGAGAGAGAGGTAGATAGTAAGAGAGAGAGGTAGATAGTAAGAGAGAGAGGTAGATAGTAAGAGAGAGAGGTAGATAGTAAGAGAGAGGTAGATAGTAAGAGACAGGCAGACTTTCGTGTTTGACCCTTGACCCTCATTATGTTCTGAACCTAGATCTGGTTCTTGTCAAAGACGTTGGCGATTGCTTTCGACTTTTATTATGATGTTCTTTACATTTTTCTTATATGTGAAAACTATCGGCGTGTTTTTAAGACTTTCTTCGATTTGCTTGCCCCTTTAGGCTGCATGTTAGGGGATTATTTGACTAAGGCGGGGAAAAACAAACGACGTCTTTTTAAAAGAGTTTCCAACTTCTTTGACAACTAATTCTGCACCCCAGTACAATCAATATTGAACACACCTTCTCATGAGATGCCCGGTACATGTGAAATCTGTGGATTGGCAGACTAAGTACTATACTAGTAATCTTCTCTGAAAATGAAGAAAGTGCGGGCTATATGCTCAATTAGCGACCGTTGATAACCCGTATTCATGGTATTGATCGTATCGACATTACTAATGATAGAAATCTGATCACGTACATGATAAACTGTATCAAGATTTTTGTCGGTTGTGGTTGAGGGGTCATCGAAAATAATTATATTAAGGGCACAATGATTTGATGAAACAATTCTGGGTCACATTTGGCTCCAATAGGCGGGTTCCCTGCTTTTATCTAAGGATACGTTTCAGGAACGCTCATAAAAGAGGAAATATTCCGATGATGAGCATATATGGAGAGAGAGAGAGAGAGAGAGAGAGAGAGAGAGAGAGAGAGAGAGAGAGAGAGAGAGAGAGTGGAGGCACCCGAAGATTCCCGAAAGACCACCGCCCCATATCTATAGCTTTCGCTAAAGTCTATGCAAATTTACATACCTACATTTTTGGAAAGTACCTAGAACACGCAATCTGATAAAACAATGTTGTCAGTTCCCAGATGCTAATATGGCGGCCGTTAAGTCTAAGCCTTGTATGAATAGGAATAATATATCTTAGTTTTTAAATGCGTTTTGCGTTGGGCCCTACATTACATTTTTAGCCATTAAATTTACATCAATTCCGAATGGTATCTCCTTTACTGCGAGACTTGACGTGAACGTCTTCTAAAATGAGACAACTGAAACACTGAGACGAGCATTCGGAGAGGCCGAACAACATCCGCATAATATTTACGTTAGGAAGTAAGAGGAAGGTTTCCATTATGGCAGAAATTGAGGAAGATGTCTCTAAATATGTTATCAACTTTTACAAATACGTGTAGACACTTTCAGTGTTATATACTCTCCCAAAAATCTTATTTTTTTTAAATTACCAGTTATTTTGAAAGAGTACGTTGAAATGCAAATGGTGCTTAATTTCTCAAGTGTTAATTCTTTTTAGTTTGAGAAGGGATTTCAATTGACCAAACCCACCACGTGATGACTTTTGGAACGTTTTATTCTTGGAAGAAAATTTACTTCTGCAAATTTCGTGGAGAAAAAAATGCAAACATTAAATCAGGAAACTGATGAGTGGTTTTGATGGGTATAGAATCGTTTGGTAAAACATTTACAGAGCTATGAACACGTTTCGATATGTCAAGTCTGGACCAAGAATCTCGAAATATTGATACCGGATGTCTGGTTCAATCCGCAGTTGTCCGCCATCATAACGTCCACCAAAGCACAATTTCACGGATTTGGGATTGATTATCAACCACGTTGATCGATAAAAGAGTTCGACCACGATCTGATAAACAACGTGTCACTACTGCACCTAAGGATCGGTACATCCGGGTATTCCACCTACGTCGTCGGACTGCAACAGCAACAGAAAAACTGTTTGTATTGTACCTGGTGTGTGGAGGGTTTCTGCGCAGATATATGTAACCGACGTCGTCAATACGGAATACAATCAATAAGGCTTTATTATTTCGGTCTCATATTGAGAAGTCAGCTTAGACATTTACGTGTTCGATGGTGTGTCGTCCTTCAAAATTGGAATCTGAGAATTTAGCGACGGCGTTGGCTCAGCGATGAGTCACGTTTTCTGTTCTCTAATACTCCTATTCCAAATATCTCCTATGGACAAAAGCAAGTCTAGATTTTCTGGGGAACAGAGGTAAAAGAAATTGAGGGGCTCCTTTCATATACAAATATACCCATCAGTAGAATTTATTAAAAATGATTTACTTTCATCCTCTGAGACTGTTGATAGTCTAGTATGTATACAGGCGTAGAACCAAACATTTCGGCCGAAATTGCATCGTTGATTTGATCGATTTGGTGGTGGTAGTGTCAGAGGGAAATGTTACAACAGGATAATGCACGTGTGAACACGGACTTTCTAGGGAACCAGAAAAGTGTTGCTATGACACTCCAAATCTCTAGATTTGATCCCAATTGTGCATCGGCAAGCGCGACAACGTCAAGCACAACCTCAATACAAGCGCTTCATATATCTGAGATGTGGCACAGTTGTTCTGACGCTGAGACGATTCATACACCGTTGTGTGTGAGAAACTGAGACGCTGACACTGACAAAGAACAGACATGGACAGAATATAAAATATCAAATAAATATTAGCCTACTGGTGACTTTAACGTATCTAGGGTATGTTGCATGTTGGAACAACTCAATCAAATGGTACATTAATAAAAGATGCTCAGCTTGAAATTGATCGCTAAAATGTAATTACCTAAACAGATTACATGGTCAGTAATACTTTTGGCATTTTCTTTCCTGAATGTTTGGGTTGCCTTCTATCAGAATATACTCGTGCCATTTCCTCTGCTCTAATAATCAATCGGACCTCGGTTCAAGGACACCATATTGTAAACATTCGAAACCTCTTGAATTATTCGAAACTACTCGCTCTTTTCCGTGCAAACCCAAACACGTGTTTGTTCTTGTTATAAGAAAATGGCGGATGACTGGCTCGACTCGCCATGTATGATAAGTGTACAGTTTATTCTAGGATAGGTAGGAGGCCAGTTACACCAAACTACTCCATTAAATAATGGTCTTTATTGAAATTACTATTGATAAAGTTCGTTGTATCGTATTAACTATTTGCGTCGTACCGTGTCCATATTACTAGTATATTATAGGATTTGCAAGACGGCTGAACAAAAACGTCCACGAAGGAAAAAATCATACGTTTAATAGTCTGGCTACAACGGTATTCAATGTCAGTCAATTTCCAATAATAATATGCAAACAATATCCTCGATTGGTTAAGTATTCACGTTGTAAAATCTTGTTTGAATTTCCATTTCCTATTGCAAATAAGAGTTTCGCTGTGTGAATACACGCTCAGACTGGTCACTTGACATGTCTAATGTATAAAAGATGCGTACACAGGACATAGAACCAGTCCAAGTTAAAGGGAGACGCTTGGAGCTAGAATGTTTTGACATGCTTCAAGAAGAGTAAGTTACCGCAAAGGGCGAAAGGTCTAGAATACCAAACATGTTGAATGTCAACTTTTACCAAGGGTATAGAAATACGTCTGGAGTGTCTTTATTGAATCAAAAATGAATAGACATTAAATGGGATAGAATAATATTCAGAAAATTCGAAATATTTTGTTGGGAAATGACAACATTCCACAAAAGTGATTCAATTGTCATATCGTAATATTTTAGTCGTACCACTCTGAGTTACGCCCCATTGCATTAATATAATGAAACAAGATAGAATACGACCATACTCATGTTGTTTACCATCAGTTATTAATGGAAAAGTTCTATATCGCAGGATTGGAATGGAATTGTGTCTATCATACCACAGTGGAAAGGGTTTTGGAAGCACATGATTGTGTATATGTCGAGTGAATGTACTTTGCAGTTGTAGCTAACAACTAGTCCAAAACAACCATAAATATATATGCTAGTATGCCTTTAGGTTTGACTTCTATAAGCAAAGAATACCAAAATGTCCTATTTACCAAACTTTCTGGGTTATGTCTTTTTTTCGTCTTTTCTCGCGTTGTACTTTATTAAAGCTTGGCACGCAAATAGACAACACCGTGGATCAAACAAAGACACCTATGGTTATGAAAATAGTACTATGTATTGTTAGATGACCAATCCCGTTAAGATCATATCCGAAACTGACACTCAGGTATATTGGAAGACTGCCACCTCTAGGTTGTGACTTATCTTGCAAATATTAGGAACGAAATTTGATAGTTGGTTGTAAAGGAAATAACCACGTTTAGTCAACACAGACAATAGTCTTAATGTTCAGCATTCAAAGAAAGGTTCACATGAAACTACGCCGTCGTACTGTTTATCTTTACTAATAAAATTGACATAGAATTATGTTCTAATTATGTCAAGTCTTCACCTATGAAGGTGAAGGTCGTATACACCTGAGAAAAGCAAATATACGTTTTTGTTAGTCTACAGTTAGTCTACAGTTAGTCTATGGGTCGACACACATTCTTTTGCCTTCTCGTAGATGTAGTGAATTATCTCATTGGGCGTGTCACTCTAAATTACGTCTCCATTCGCTTTCGAATCGAGACTAAGGAACGGTACTAATTGTAGACAATAAAATATCATAATTATATCAAATCTACGCTTTAAGGTGTGAAGTCTGTTATGTGTAAACTTGAGACAAGCAAGCGTATGCAACTTCGACAGTAACCAGCCGTCATCCTAATTCTTTTACAGACACAGACATAAATGTCACTATTTGTCTGTTGGTAACATGACTAAGGTGGTTGTTAGGAGTATCGAACTACAACCCCGACAGTCCTGACGACTACCCCCGCCCCAAAGACTCCATAATGCTCTTGTATCCAGTAAAGGCTCGTTCACACCATCAAGCTTAAAATCTCAGGCGTCTTTGACGAATGACATGTGCCGGTGCAGACGAGCCTTAAAGTAGCAAGATCATCGTTGGATGCAATATAAAACATTTCTTAATATTTTTTTGTAACAATGTTATTAAGTAATGGAATACAAGTATGAAACAAATATATAGTAACATTTTATGACTCGATATTGCTGTGCCAAAAAATAACCCAGTAATCCCCCAAAGTAACTTGCTTTGTTCTAAATATAAATCATATGCGCAATGACGCCATGGGCATCTCTACAGAAGAAGTATACACGTAACGACTGTATGTGTATCTATGTGTATATCATGGTATATCATGGTATATACGACCTCGTAATCAGAAGGTGTGCAGACTGTACGCCCTAAATTTTCATTTTTACAAATGCCCTGAATTGTCAATACTTGAAAATTGTGACAGGAATGTAATAAATACTAGTAGTACCCTAAACTGCAATACCTGGCCGACATGCATTGTAACACAAAATTGCCGGTATTTGTAATAATTCCAACAGGCCCGAGATTCTTTTGAAATGTACTACCCGATTTGTACTAATATAAAATATTTAACAGTTGCATTGTCACCGGATGTTGTTGTTGTTGTTGTTGATGATGATGATGATGATGATGATGATGATGATGATGATGATGATGATGATGATGATGATGATGATGATTATGCGGGTTTCCTCCTGCACTAAAACTGACAAGTCGTGATGTTAGTAAAATACTAGTATTCTGGAAAGCGACTTTAAACCACTACAAAATCTTTTTTTTAATATTATTGTTAAATGATGATTATGATGATGATGATGATGATGATGATGATGATGATGATGATGATGATGATGATGATAATGCTAATAATGATAATGATGATGATAATACTAATAATGATAATGATGATGATGAAGAAAATGAAGCCTTATATATTTATATATATTATTACATGACAAACCAACGTTTCCAACTAGTACTATGCTCAGCGCGCTTCATTTTATTTATTTTTAAATATGCTAAAATCTCAGATGTCGTTGAAAGGGTACATCTGCCTAATATAAAGTGCAATACACCTAATGCCACCTTCACCGCCAGATCCATACTTTCCATTCCTTGCACCGACTCTGACACTCGCAAATCTCACTGTCTCTCACATGCCCATAAATCTGGGTCGCATCTCTCCGACTCTAGATCTCTTGAGCTTAACCATCTGAACACAGACTTTACATAAATGGCAAATGTTAACCTGGCTATGGTGCTCGGATGCTCTGCTCTAGGCTTACATTATATGCGTTTTGTGCCCCGTGGCGAAAGGTTTCCGTCCTGGCTACATGGATAAAAATTGTATTAAAAGCATACTGTCACAGATGGTTGACCTATATGATGGACAAACGGATTTCTATCTGAGACTATACTTATGTTGGGTTTATCCACCCAAAGGTTGTTATTTACTGATGTAGGCTAATTAATCCCCAACACTCGATAGTTACCAAACATTTAATATATTATATTAATAAAAGGAACTATCTGGTGTTTGGAACATCTAACTGCTAGACCTAATTCCCCCCCAATGTGGATAGATGAAAAGGAATATTTTGTCGATTATACAATTGATGATAAGTAACAC
>JAULBP010063452.1:0-12872 GCA_032355345.1 Lepetodrilus pustulosus
GTGTGTGTGTGTGTGTGTGTGTGTGTGTGTGTGTGTGTGTGTGTGTGTGTGTGTGTGTGTGTGTGTGTGTGTTGGTGGGGGAGGGAGAGAGAAAGTAGAAGATTTTCTTTATGGCAGCATCACACATATAGCAGAAATGTTTTACAATTGATATTATTGAGCAATACTCCACTCACAAAGCTACTCTTTTCTGCTAGGCTGGAATCAATGGCGGTTACGGAGTGGGATGGACACGTGTATGTCGGACATGTAACCTAGCTTCATTTCCGGCCCGCATGGGAAGTAACGTCAGAGGGAGATACATCTTCCGGGTTTCAGGGGAGACAATCCAACGGCATGGATGTTCAGATGATTCCAGTAAGATATAAATCGTTATCACTATGCAGCTAGTAGTGGCACATGTAAGATACATGTTCATGTAGATCCATTTCAATAGGTAACTTGCAAGGATGTTTTTGCAGATGTGTATTTTAGTGTTCTAATGGTAATTCTGGCGTCTTTGTCAATAGTTTAATAATGTCCCTAGAAATTTACTCTTCAAATATCTGACTGATAATTGTGTCGCTTCAGAACATCTCCAGACATACCCGTCCGTTGTGGGGGTCTTTGGCGGAGAGCTGTTGGACGTTTCTGGACCTTGTCTCGACGTTGATGCAGACATTGTATGTGCGTTTGGACCCGCGAACCAGCGTGTGACGACACGAGGCTGGAGAGTGAACTCGATGAGGTTGAAATGTCCTGCTCCCAAGGTCACACAAAGGGGGATAACTCCGATGTTAGTGTCCGTGGACGGTGGTGCCAGCTACGTTTCCGAGGGCAGCATCAACGTGGGTGAGTGTCCATGGAGCTTTTTAGCCTCGTCTTGGTTAGTCGCAATAAACCGCAAATATATTAATTAAATTCTTCTTGCAGAGGTGGTACATCCCATATTGTCTTGTAATGCGGACTTATTTGCTTCAACGCTAAAGAATACATTTTTTTTACCAGGGTATCCTTTCACGAATCTCTCTTATCCACTAAGACTCTTAGACCATAGCGCTCTTTGCCGATAGTGGATAAGAGAGCTTTGTTAAAGGACACCAAGTGCTGGTTTAGTGCTTATTGACAAAAACGCCAGAATTACCATTAGTTTGAGTTTTACCCAGACGATCAAGGGCTGCAGGGTGATTCGATGATGACGTTTGATGTTTGATAGATTCCACCTATTGATGCTATGGATAATTGTTCAATTAGTGTTGGATGTCATACATGCAGACACTGCTTCCACAGTATATTGTGTTGTAAACAGTTCAGTACGAGGCGCTACCAGTCAACCTGTATGTATCCAATGGGTGGCGGGAACTGACGCCAAAGACCCTTTACATCATGTGGCATCCTAAATCACTGACATCCGAGAAACACGCCAAAGTAGACATAGTATTGATTGGATACAGAGAGACTATAGATAAGGTTTGTAATCCCGTAACAAAATTGTCATGAAGTTACATTTACAAAGAATAATAAATAACCTATACAATTTTTTCTTTTACTAATTTTAAGTTAGCTTTGAGAAATATACTATTAATTAGTTAATAATATTCACTATGGCTGATATTTTCAACAATTTCCAAAAGAACATTTATTTTGATGATACTCGAGCCACTGCAAGCAACTGATGTTCCATTTCAGTTGATTTGGAAAACTCTAGACACTCTAGCCAGCAATGCGGACAATTCTGGTGAGTTCGGATTCCAAAGATCTGACCACCAGTGTAAGTCAGAAGACTGCCACGACTTCGAGATCGGGTTGGTGGAGGTGAAACTACAGGAAAGGTTCTACCCACAGGCCAGCACCAGAGTGTGAGCATTACCACCCAATGGCAACATATAGCAATAAACCATTAACACTTCAATGACATGACATTGTGTAATAAATGTAATAGCAGTATTTATTTGCGGTGTCTTTCAGAACAATTTATGGGTTTGGGGACATATCAAGTCAGGCTGGCAAATAGAGAGCCATTATTTAATATATATATATACGACGAAACGCTTTCCTCCTTACAGCGTAATGAACAGAGGAGTCCTGCCTCTTGGATGGTTCGTGAACGATGCGATGTCCACGCGCTTCGGGGACCCCTGGGCAGCCAAGCGGTGCGCGGAGTGGACAGAGCAGGACAAGCAGGACATGTCCTGGATGAAGCAGCTGCTGTACTGTCCTTGTAACGTTGACCAGGCACTGGCGGACTTCGGGCGCTGGCAGCCGGATCATGGCTGTAGTATGTTCTCCAGCAGTGAGACCAACTGCTACTACCACATTGGAGCCAGGCATTGCATCAGGATTGCTAATCCCTCGTACGTATTGCATCGCATTGATTGTGGTGTGCAAGCGATCTAAATAGTAGCAATAGTAGCCAATACTTATGGTAAAGAACAAAACGAGGTTTCCTACAATTTTGAATGATAAACTTAAATCTGATTTCCAAATAATTTGCCACAACGTTACTACCTTTCACAGATAATTAATTTCTTATTTTGAATAATTTGGAACATTTCTCAATACTCAATTATTCCTAGGTCAACTGGTTCCGGAAATCAGTGTTGCTATAGCGACGACGGACTGTTAATGTACGCTGCAGACACGTATCAAGGCAGCACGCCCGACCGAAGCCATGACTGGGGTGCTGCCCCCTACAATAAACCGGGTTATGTCCCCTCCTTGTCCCACTGGCAACGGGACGTGGTGACGTTCTACTACTGTTGTCTGTGGGTGGACTACAGACAGTGCGACAACTACATGGACCAGCGGGCGACCAGAGATTGCAACGGATACCGTCCACCAAAAGCAGGTTGCTAGCAATTCCCTGATCGATTGGATGTCTTTTTACTTGATTGTTTTCTGTTTATGATCGCTCTCAAAAGTAGTTCGTTGGTGTTGTCAGTTTACATACTGGGGAAACTGTACAGTTCATTAAAACGATGTTTGTATGACACTATCAGAACCTTTTCATGACTAATACGACAGTGTCCTGGACTCTTCCATCGCAGCAGAACCTGACACAGTGTTGATATTCATAGGAAACTGATCAATAATGGAAGCCTTTTGGCCGTCCTCCATACAGTTGAGTTCCCTCTTACAAGAGTTATCATTGGATAAACTTTCAGAACATGTTTCAACATCAACCTTTCAGCCATCGCCTATGGTGATCCTCACATAGACACGTTTGACGGACAGATGTACAACTTCGGAGGAAAGGGAGATTTCTACCTGGTCAAATCCGAACATTTCACACTTCAGGGGAAATTCGAAATAGCCACCCAAGAACATGGTATTTTTGTTTGGATTGACCATTTATTCTAAGAAAGGATCGTTAACAAGTCTAGAACAAATTCTTTTTCAACTCTGAATTCAAAAGTGGATAAACCTAAAATTCCCAAACTATATATGATAGTATATGCTTTTGATATTCATATATCCATATGACAGAAGTTCTCAAATTTAAGGGAACTGGGAATATTGATTGCCTGGGTTAATTGTCTCTTAGGACTCCAATTGCTTAGACAGTTGCTAGATTTAGTTAAGCCAGCATTATTACCCCCCTTTCATTCTCCTAGCTGACGGTTACGTCTTCAATACAACGATGTTGACAGCAATAGCTTTCCAGGGCGTCTCTAACACTAAAGTAGAGATACGTCTAGCGCCATCTGTCTGGACTAGTGGCAATAAGTTGGATGTCTTCGTCAATGGGAAAATACAGATGTTTGAAAGTCGTTCCACATCAACGCAGGACTTCGATGGTATGTGTTAACACAGAGAGCTTCTATATCTACATACCTACATAGACCTTGTCAACGACGGTATCGCATCAACTCTTTCGATTTTTAACGATTTTTGGAAACATTGACACTGTCAAAATCGTTAAAAATCGAAAAAGTTGATGTGATACCGTCGTTGACAAGGACTACATACCTACATAGACGAATACAACACATACACACAATGCAGTAAACTGGTCGCTGAGAACATCTATTTAATTAACTTACAGTAATCTGTTTTAATCAAAGGTGGAGTGTCTATTATTAGCATTGGGTCTGTCAACACCAACCCTCACATCAACTTTACCATCATACTCGAGTCTGGAGTCGGCGTACAGGTGGCAGAGTCTAACGGGCTATTGCATGTCATTGCTAACATACCTCCAGACCTTAAGGTAACTTTCAAACCATAGTTTGTATTTTCTTCGATAATTATTCATCGTTTTTGTAATAATGTTATTGGTGGTAAAATGGTACTTAACGTCCGTCCCTTCAATCATTCTGTTGGCATCTATTCTCAATACAATTACTATTAATTATTTAATAAAGATCTTGTATTCAACCATTGCTGACGCATATGGGGACTGAACCTTTCAAACATTAGGTCCATAACATTCTAGGGTATCCTTTCACGAAGCTCTCTTATCCACTACGAGAGTGGTAGCGCTCGCTTTGCCGATAGCTAATATAATACACTGTTAAGAGAGCGCTACAGGGAACAACGCAGAAGCTATGTACTTTCAAATAACTACAGAGTGTACAAATACTAGATATTACCAGTAGACCCATTCATAAATAAGCACTTCTGATCAGCTTACGCTGGAAACCAGCTCTATCGTACGGTATATAAATTTATATTTTGATTTGATTTGATTGCGGTCGAAAGGCCTTCAGCCCTCAATATAGAAAAGTAGTGGACAATATTTGATTCTCCACTACTTTGTTATATAGAGAGCTGAAGGCCTTTACTTTACTTTCGGATATATAATGAAAGGACCTAGGTGATGCAAGGATCATCTATAGCTATACGAAGCATGGTTATCCAGGTGATGCCCGCGAGTACTGGAAGAGGTATTCATGGTGGACCAACACAACGATAAACATCACCCACAACATTTCCCTAGCGTAGCTGCAATACTGCTTAGAATATCAGTATCCGAGACTCTTTATTGTAAAACGTTTGCAATGCTCGTAGTGAAGTCTTCAATGCATTTAATCAATACTACAAGACTGGGACGAAACTTATCAATGAAAAGTAAGCAATGCGATAGACATATGAATGATAACCTTGTAGCGCCTTGAATGGCAACATGGGTTGCATACTTCCCATGAAGTTGAGAAGGAATTGAGGATACTAGACATCCATTGACCGGGGTAATAATGTAGCGCTATGTGTTCGAGTGTGGATTTGGCACCATAGAAAATCTCACATTAGTATATATATTATGTGTGACGCGCTCTGTGATTTCAGGGGAGCGTCTTTGGTCTGCTAGGGACATGGACTGATAATATAACAGACGACTACACAAACAAAGATGGCGATACCATTGACGTGAAGTCATCAGTGAAAGCTGTATATGACCAGTTTGCCAAAACGTGTATGTATTCTATTCTTTTGGTATTTTATTTTTCGTGATAATTCTCAATACAATTGCTATTAATAAAACATACATACAAGTTATTGCTTGGACATATTATTTACTACTACTACTACTAATACTACTACTACTACTATACTACTACTACTTAATGAATATTGTAACCTATTAAGTATGTGTTATTTACTGCATCGGCTTATTTCAGGGAAAGTACTTCAGGCTCACTCCCTATTTGCTGTCCACACCATGGCTGACGAGGACTTTGTACCGCAATACAGCGCCCCGCAGATACGCCCCGGATCAGGGTTCACGGCAGATGATATTAACCAGTTGTGTGGTGGAAATACTCGGTGCAAGTTTGACTACATTGTCACCGGAAGTAAAGATGTGGCAAATGCGTCTAGGAATGCGGCAGAATGGTTTTCTTCATTGCAGAGTTTTCAGACGGCAGGCGAGTTCTTGTGTGAAGCTGTAATAAATCTTTCTGGCGTTTCCAATAGGAAATAGTTATAGTCCAATATATTTTCATAATTTCTAAGATTAATAGAAAGAAAATGAATGTCTATGTATATATGTAATCTATACAATTTCTATACTGCGACGGTTCGTCGGCAAATATGCTGACATCTTCATGCCGTTATATTCAGTATATCTAAGAAACGAGTATTCATTATGTACCTTCTCATAAAGTCTTATACCTAGCAACGACCCTTATACAAAAAGAAAAGCAACAAAAAGAAAGTCATCTAGGCCTACTATTAGAAAACATTGGCTATAGGAAGGCCGATGCCTATCCCATTACTTGTTAGACCCCAATACATGAGCAATAGCATTCTCGCACCCCAGATATATGTATTTTATAGTTCCTGTTTGGCATGAAGTGAGATAGGAACAGAACTGATTACACCCAGGTACGAGGAAGGAGCACTTTTGGTAACTAATAATTTTACATTCCAGCGGAATTCTGTTCGTTGTTGGACGTGCCCTACGCTAACAAGGACAACTACAATTACTCAGTGGGCAGTACAGTCTCTCTGACCGGATGTAGAAATTACCGGAAACTGAGCGGAAAACGGAAGTACACCTGCACGAGAACCAGTCGCGGAGAAAACGACTGGATTCCATCTGTAAATGCTCAATGCAATATGGAGGAAGGTACAGACAGTACAGTAGAATCGCATTTAGCCTTTTAAGTTACCTGCCAAAAATCATGTTTGCATACAATTACACAAATTATTTTTATCATGATATGTATTCACATAGTAGCATAATTACTAAGTACCGGAAGATCTAAAACTTTTATTGTTCTATATAATTATTTTACCATTCTGGGTATCCTTTCACGAAGCTCTCTTATCTACTAAGAGAGTGGTAGCGCTCGGTTAGCAATGTATTAGCTATCAGCAAAGCGAGCGCTACCACTCTCGTAGTGGATAAGAGTTTCGTGAAAGGATGCCCAGAATCGTAACGTGCCACAAACAACTAGTCAGTTTTATGTGTGCATTCCCTCCCAATGTCCAATAATCCTTTATGTTAGCTTTACTGTTAGCACAAATGATTATCTGACATTGGGACGATTTTGCACATTAAACTGACGTTGGTGGCAGGTTAAGATTCCGAATGGTAAAATCACATTATGTAGGTGACCTTCATCCTCTGCAAAGATGATCTAGCCACAGAGATGCACAGGATATAGTTGCCCTTAGCATTTTTGGGGAATACACATACTGAAATCCTCGAAATGCTGGGATATTACTTAACATCCGTCAATATAGCGTTTCGAGGATGCAAATGTGGCAATGCATATGGTATATGTCTACGGTAGTACATGTAACGTCCACTGTACAATAAACACATTCATTCTCGAACGTTCCGTTGCAGTGTCCATACTAGCAAGTGTCCCAAAAAGGGTTTTTCTTCAAGTTTGGGAGAATTGATGTAGCTCTTAGACCGTCAGGAATAATCAACACCAACACTCGCTTGTAGATTAACCACCAGTTTTAATTCGGCCTTCAGCCTCCAGTCCCACACAGCGCGAATACCAAGAGTCACCAAGGGGTTTATATAGTATACCCCCTGGTGACCGCAAGTTCAAAGCCATCAATTTGATCTATGTAACTGTCCCAGCTTCCTTTCACTTTCGACGTTAAAAACCTTGCTGTTTTTTTTAACTCAACAGTAGACCATGGCTCAGATATAGCTCATTCACAACGTTCTACAATTACCGTAACCACCCCTGCATGGCATACAACCATCTACCTAGATTCACACCTATCTAGATCCTGGGGTACGTTCAGAGACGAAATCTGCTAGTAAGCGGCTTACCAAACTATCCACTGCCCCAAGAGTCGTATGAACCGTAGATGAGGCAGGGAACCAGTTTATCTAAGCCGATTCCGTCTTTGAACGCACCCCTGTTACTCCAACCCTCTATGTCACACAACCATCTATCTATAGATACTACACCAGGACGTATACGGTACACCCAGTCCTCAGATTGCCATGCATCTACAAATATTGGCAGCACTAGCCATAGCTAAAACCATGAAGTACTGCACAATAACTGTCACTAGCCACTTTCCTCTGGCAGTTAAATGAGCAAGCGAAGGACGAGATGCAGCGATACGTCTCTGAAGTTTAACAGTGGCTTGTAGGAGGAACACGCGTTACATTGCCTGTTATATCAAAGATGGTTGAGGTATCCGGTTAGATATGGGTGTGAAGATAGTAGAGGGAATGGGAAACAGGTGTATACATATACTACAGTGAATGTGAAGTCGTTATTTTTAAGTGGATTAATTGAGTGCACCATCATTTACAGAAATATTGAATTATTAAAATATATATTAAGTATGTAATTGTGTTATATATTACTAATGTAATAGCAGCATTCTAATAGTTCAACATGTTAATATCTTTATTTGAGCATCTATAAAATAAGAGACTTTTATGCAGAAACTCTTCAATATATTCCTCTGAGCGTTGTAGGCTGCTTTGTCTGTATAAATGACATTAACACATGCCCCTAACAAACTCCATTACAATGAAAGTGTTCATTCTATCACAAATGATTAATGTAAGGGTGTTTTCTATCAATGAAGTGCCTTTCATGATTTGTGTGGATCAATATGCTACAGACCACTATATATTCCCCACTGCTGGCGCATCCATCGACTCACGCAAGCGAGCATCCTAAACCACTCTACTAGAAATTACTAAACCGATTCAATTGGGTACAAAATGACAACCCTCTTTGAAAACCATCAACTCTATGCAAACTTATGATGAGGTCACCACTATAGACGTCTTCCTTGCTGTGATCAGATTTATGGTCGTGGAGACCAATCGAGACCAAGTTGTGGTTAGATATTCCATACTGTAAAACACATTGCTCTTTCAAAGTCGTGTGCAGATTTCAAGTAAACGTTTTCCATGTTACGGTGGAGTATTTTTGGACATGTCTCATCTGAAGTTGATGTACGTCGAGATTATTTGGAATGGACGTCATATAACGGCTGTCGAGGACAGAGCTGGGGAAGCCCAGGCCACCAATAACAAACTACAGCCACATCCCGTGTACCTCTGTCTATCCCTCCCTCCCTCTATCTCTCTCTCCCTCCCTCCATGCCTCAATCAATCCATCTTCTCCCCTCTCTCCTCTCTCCTCTCTCTCTCACATACCCACAGACACACACACACACACACACACACACACACACACACACATACACACACACACACACACACACAAACACAAACACACACACACACACACAAACACACAAACACACACCAAGGAGCGTAAACATATTATTCGAGTTTTACATTGACTAAAACTCACATCAGTTGTCAGATAGCAAAATTACGTTGGTTTAATGTACATAATTCTTGTACCATCTTATAGATGTGTTGATATTAATATAATTGTGTTTTTTTCTTTCCCAGGCATGTGTTCACATGCATACCGTTTATAGTAAACCTAAGATCAAAGTATTGAGAACGGATGAAGCTGCCTGTTTTCACAACGTATAATATCAGATGATGTTTTGATCTTTACAGTCAATCTGATCATGCTTTCCTTTCTGGCGTCATCTGAACGTGATCTACCACGTCGCGAACAACGGAAAACTGTCCGAGCTAACATCACCCAACACCTGGGACCCTGAAGCGGGTCACGTGACCAACATTCAAAGACCTTTGTGTTCCATCCACCACACACGTCATCCAGTCCTGAGTGTCAGTTAATGAATTATACACCAACATGTTTTACACAATAATGTATGGTAAACAACATACTTGACAATTATACCTGAAAAAATAATACTTGAAATAATCTTATGTCGATAACAACCGGCAATGTTGTCTAGTAATAGTTGATCATTTTGGTTGCCATGTTATGTAACGACATAATAATTGTTTCATTAAGCATTGCAGTTAGCTGGTTCCAGGCGGCGACAACTCTAACTGTGCACTCACACACACAACGTCCCTGATTTAACCTGGACATGGTAATTGAAACTATATTGATCAATTCATCAAAGTTTCCAACTTCATTGCTTGACGCTTTCCCCCTGCGCACAAAGTGTGAACATTCTGGAAAATCATCGATGTTATTAGGTGCTGAGTTTACTGCAGTCTTATGTCCACAGCACGGACGGTTATACCAGTGGTAATGTTCATATATACCTGCTATTTAGTTTAATTGTATTTACAGAGTTTGCACTTGGTGACGCTTGCATAAGTGGACTACGTTGGGGAATGTCCATGACGACCCTACACGCTAGTGGAGATAATAACGATGTGACACGGGCCCAACTACTAGTATTTACAACACGATTCCTACCATACACGCAGGCGGCGATATTGAGGCGTGTAATAGACAGTGGCACTATGAGGCGGCTAACATCACAGGCTAAACACTCAGCAGTTGACGCTAGTGTGACTGGAATATTCCTTGGACGTAGGGATTCCCAACGTAAAGCTGTGAGAGGAATATTAAGTATTTAATTGCATTCATTGTTGAGGATAGCGATCAAGGCGTCAGAGGTATTGGTCTAACCAGACCAGTTATAAAGCTATGGTAGATACCGTCCCTTGCGATACTGCACGCTGGCCCTTTAGTGGAAATCGTTGTTTAAGATCATATCAAAAGTTGATGTTCGTCTCATTGGAATAGCCTTGCGTGTATGCTTCCATTGGGGCAATGGCCACACGAGTTCCGTCGAGCCTAAGACCACGTAGAGTCGGCACTGTATAGTTTGAGAACGCCACCTGACCTGCTGTACAAAGACTACTAGTAGATATGAGTGTGGTCAGACGTGGGGATATGTACACTCCATGCATATGGCATTGTCTGAGACAATCCGTGGACAATGTGCAGACGTAGACAGGAAAATATGGCTTTATAACAGAAACACGCGCAGGTTGTTGAAGCCCGGTACCGTGACATAAAGATTATGGTTAGGGTTATGGTTGGGAAAATATTTCGTCACGTACATTTCTGTATGCTTAAAATTTGGACGGGTTTGGCTACAAAATGCATTGGACAATGCAATATGAAACTTCTATTAAGTTATCATGACTTAAACAATTTAGACATGTAAGCAACACGTCTACCAATCCTCTTTGTCATTATTCGCTGTTCCACCTTAAAGGCATACAATCACAGATTTCAATGAGAGCGTAGCCCTATATTTGAGTAATACATGCAAACTACATTTTTCTGTGATATTTCAAAGGCAAAATAATCAGAAATACGTTCCACTTATTAATATACAATATGACATTTCTTTATAACTATAATAATAATAATAATAATAATCATAATAATAATCTCTAAATAATTTGTTAAAATGAGAACTCACAATAAAGGTATTGAAATAACCCTACACTTTTTATTACGTAATTTTACCGTATCATCCAGGCTCCAACGCAAGTGAATCATTCTCAATTTCCCCAAAGGTGTTCTATGACTATCGTTCAACTGCTCTACGCAGGACGTGACGACGGTACCGGATGTTGTCTGTGTACGGACATGCACTGATATTCAGCCCTCTCGATGCCTCGTCTCCAAGCACATGTATGTTGTTGTTATTTCGCAAACATAAACACCAGTCCATTAGCTATATGTGATTTAGACACTGCATTAAGGATTAGCGATATTGCTTTCCTAGATGTTAGACGCGGTCGTGTCAATATCGCCAACATTTTGAAAGAGTCACAACGTGTGAGAGCCCGGATGTGAAGACCATGCTGATCCAGACTGTGACAGTTTGAGGTCAGCAGTGGTACGTCATGACGTCATGCATGTCGTAGACCACAGGACTTTGAATAATTATAATAAAATACCATCTATCTATATAGTAATACTATATAGATAGATGGTATTTAATAATTATTCAAAGTCCTGTGCGTAGAACCTAAATCATCTGATTGCTGGATTCGTCATCATACCAAACAGGCACTGCCGTACAGTATACGGAAGAGCTTCAGCAGCCTATACGTCTAACGTATGAAAGCATGTATTGTGTTAAATGGCGTTGGCCACAAGTCTTCCTGCTTTCATGAATGTCATACACTGCCCATTATTTACACGCTAAATAAAGTCAGATTATTTAGAAGATAGTTATCATGGGCCATCAGTCCAATGCTTATCATTACAGAAGTGTGAACAGCATTGTTAATAGTGGTTAACGAAACAGAAGTACGAGGACCCGTGTTAAGGAAGTACGGTGTTGAATACCAGACAAGTACGATACGTATTCAAGTGAAGACGACTGACGAGTGACGTATTAGACAACAGTAACTCGAAACAACGTCGACACAGACGTTAATCTGCATACCAAAGATCTATTATTCATAACACTGATCCCCTTAATGTTGCTTCCATGAAGACAAATGAACAGATGTGGTAGTGTTGGCGATTGAACTAAGAGAGATGTCCCTGAACGACTACGTAGTGTCTGGCTGTTCACTCGCTCATGCCCTTCAAAGGAACGTTTGCTATGGTCAAGTTAAATATCTGTTATTATTATTCACTGACCATGATTACCAATGATTTGCAGACATCAGTCGCTGTTTACTATGCCATTGATTTGCATTCTATCATGGTAGACTAATATTATAATATACTGTATGAAATATATAGCAATGGTACATTTCCATAGGTGAGTTTGTGAGTAGACTGGACATATTCGCCTGGTGTGGATGATCACTACTCTCACTGTCACTGGGTGTATGGATATTTCTGTAACTTATCACCTTCCATTGTTTCCAAATTAACAACACTATTTTACTACGCGCGACATACAGCTGGTCAAACAGAGAACACGAACAATTGTAGTATCAATATTTGGTATATAGCCGTAGTAGTATTTCATCGAGGTACGTAAATAAGTTAATATGTGACGTGTGTGTGTGTGTGTGTGTGTGTGTGTGTGTGTGTGTGTGTGTGTGTGTGTGTGTGTGTGTGTGTGTGTGT
>JAULBP010063560.1:0-12866 GCA_032355345.1 Lepetodrilus pustulosus
TGAATTTTGCCTACCGTACAGCGGTAGAAAGGTTTTTGGAAGTACAAACATGATTATATGTATGTCAAGTGAATATACTTTGTAGCTAAGAACTAGTCAAAAACGGCCATAAATATCTGTGAATGTATGCCTTTAACCCTAGGTGAATCACCGGATGTTCTAAATGAATACCGTGCAGGAGTGTTTTTTTAACGAAAGAGTCGTACATGGATAGTCCAGGCGTAAATGCCAGGTAAACGTCACTTCCTGCTATAGTAAAACTATGGCGTACGCCCTGGCTTATGCTTAAGACTACAATACGATCCTTTCGTGAAACGCAGGCCAGAACCTTTGAATTAGCGACTCCATGTCCTCTCTAAACACTATTTACACAGATTTACAAAGACACGGCCCATCTGCATCGCAAACAACACCCGAGAATAAATAAGACACGAAAAAAAAAGAGAACATTCCTGTACCGGGTGCAGACAGCGGTCACGTGATTGACAGGTCACGTGCCTGGCGTCAACAGGGTGTCAACTCTATTCTCCAGCCAACTCACTTATCCCGAGATAACATAGAGAGTCCACTTGACTCGCTGCCTACAGCAAACACGACCCTCAATGACCAATCCCGGCTAAATGAGGCGGCCAATATGTATTCAATATTCCTAACTGTATGATCACGGTTATAGCTGGTCGTTGGCCGTGTAGAACGCATTAATATGGTGTTGGTCGTGTTTGAATGTTTGTCCAGGGAAATTGACTGTAGGTGGCGATGCACAAGATGGACGGTTACACAGATTTTTGGCACTGTAATGGCATTATTGCAATTCTCTGTATGGTTATGTTTGAAATTATGGAATATCATTTTTATTTAATTGCCGTTTATATTCGTCAACATATTGCTATTATGAACTCAAGATTTTTTTTAAATATCGGCGCTATGAGTTTACCTAGTGTGGAGTTTGATATTATTATTATTATTATTATTATTATTATGTAGTAGTAGTAGTAGTAGTAGTAGTAGTAGTAGTAGTTGCATAACTATGATATACTTACCGTAAATGAGAAATATGCAATGTGTTTGAATCTTCTAGATTATCCGATGCCCTATGACGTTTCTATAGTTACTGCAATAAAAACAATCTGCTAAGTATATTTTTTAGGATAATAGAAGTTCTAAGGTTTATCATATTCTTGATGATGTCTTTGTATCTTTTTAAAATCTGAAGAATGTCGCAGTCTTCTCTCCCATATATAAACAGATCATTCATGCTCTTCTTTCGAAAGCATACCATCCAACTCATGAACGGTCACTCGTTATTGTAGGATGCGGCGCGATATCCACTCGTCTATCACTTGTCCAATGCCGTTCCAAATATTGCCTTATACGACTAACCTCAGCTACAACGGCTTGCTAAGAATTCCAAGAAACCTGGTCCGGATTTTAAGACCAGTTTCGATAATCTCCATAACAATAGTCATGCCAAGTTACGATAATGCCAGAACCTTCATGGGTCACGTCCGGTTAAAAGAAGTAAAGACGTCGATTCAAACCCATTCATATTCTTGCTCCTGACAGATTGCGCTTATAACTAGACGTCGACGAACGTAAGTCAGATTCGTAAGACGACAGATGGGAAACTAGGTGTCGACATCTTTCGGAAACTGTGAATTAAGGATGAGTCTTGACTACATCAGATAAGAGAGCAGGGAATATCTAGCAGAGGGTTCGCAATGACGCTTAAGGTGCTGAGAGTTGTTAAGTCTGGCTGTCTGTCTGCGAGGTCTTTGAAGTGAAGCAGGACGCTACAAGAGCAAAGCTTTGGAAGACATCGTGTTAACGCTATCATCACTATATAAATGGTCGCTGATGAACTTCAAAATATGGAATCGACAAACAAAAAAAAAGACTGTTCCGGGATGGTTTTGTCTGTAATTAATATGTCTATGATGCGATTGAAAATGTCAAATGCTGGTTGGCTTCTGGCACCAATGCTTGGAGAATACAGTCCAGACTCCGTGCTGGATTCAATGTGGTCATGTTTCTTCACGACGACGGAACAGTGGATCGAGTTCAAGCCTTGTGATAGCAACTATAAATGTACAGCAGTATCACGTTTCATGAAGCAAGTGCATAGGAACCATGTCGCTCATATAATGTGAATACACCTCATAGTAAATACTAGGACATTTTAATAAGTATTTGTACGTAAATCAATCTACTGTTGTTGACTTCATGCTCGAGGCACCACAGTTTTGGGGAAATTCCATCGACAGTATAACAACATAAAAACACACACCTACACAAAAACAAATGCATACAATTACTTCTCCACTCTTCAGGGTCCCGTTTCACGACACTCTTGTAGCGCTACAATAGTTGCAAGTCCAATTGTGGAGTTTTCTACAATTGTAACTGGGTTCCACAAAGCTCGTATAGGCTATCGGAATAAGACATCGCTACAACTATTGTAAATTTATAGCAGTTGTCGGAATACAAAAGTCCCTATAACTGTTGTAGCCTACAAGAGTGTCGAGCAACAGGGCCCAGGAAAGTAAATTTAATCGCATGTTAGTTGATAGCAATCTATAAGTACATATACTTCGGGAAATGGTATACCGTATGTAGACGAATGTTTATAAGCATGGCTTCCAAAACGTTCTTCGTGCTGTAAATGCTTGAAAAATGTATACCAAAGCATACCAAAGATTCAAGATGTATGTTTATATATATTTACCAACACTTTTGAAAATGGGCGATACGACACAGACCAAGATAACCTATGTTTGTCTAATACCTGGTAGATATGTTTATGGTTTTGTACCAGTTGCCATGATCAGATATCTCTATTATCCTTGGCGATCACTTATTGGACATTACCATATTTTATTGCAAAGGGATGTCCAATTTGGGCCATCGTCCACCATCTTGAGTCGGCCCAGACCACATAAAATGACAGTGCCGAGTGGGGGCGTATATATCATAGACACCAGCCCTGTACTTAACACGTCATGACTAGTCTATCACGACACTTCAGGTTTATCACTTTTGAAATATTTTCCATTTCTAGACAAAACGTGTATTTATCAATTTGTGAAACGAATTAACAAGAGTATTTATTTATCGTCGTGTAATAATCTCCATGCCTAATGTTGGGGGCGTTGTATATCTACCGAAAATATATCGTGAAGTGGTACCCACACTGCAATGAAATTGGTCAGTTTTCAGTACTGCGACTGACCTTAATTAAATCGCAGTGACATTTGAATATATCAGATGGACACCGACAAGTCGAAAACATATCATAATTATACTAATTAGTCTAACTTCCTTGTGTCTGCTTCTCATTCAAAATAAAGCACATGTTTATAATGCTCTAGCGTTACCTTCGCTGGCTCCATAAATTTCACATAAAACTGTTCTGCATAGACCTATTTTACGAAGTATATCGATTGATGCACATATATGTCTGTTGTATATTGATTACATTAGTATTAGTAGTTGAAGATCGTTACATTTTGCATTTTAAAGAACTGGAAGAACAAAATACATTGCTATAGAATTGAAGGAGCAAATTTGACATAAATATCTAACATAAGAATATTGCAATATGTCATATTTGTTTGAAATGAAAAATCAATGACAATACAATTAATTCATAAAGAATTTGTATGAGCAAGAAATTACATGACTTATGCCGTTAATCATACATTGCATCATCCGACGTTGGAAGATTAACGGCAACTACATGTTACAGTAAAATTCGTGAACCACGGCTGATGACGATAGACTGCATGGTGATAACTAACCTGTATGCGGAGCATCCGTACAGATATTAAACACATACCACACTCACACACACCCATCCATACTCTCTACCCATTCGCCGCCATGGAATATTTCTCCATCGAGATGTCATGCGCCAGTTCTGAATTTTAACTCTTATAAATCCGAATGGTAATTAAGCCACTGCACGATCAAACTCATCGTAAGACATTTGCCATTCCGATTCTTCAGCATTTCAGGGTTAAGAAATATTTATACCTTTGTCCTATCCCACGGGAAATGGTTTATTGAAGATCTGGCATGGTACATGCTATAACATAAACGGTATATGTGCCGTGTATATCTGCTCGTGCCCCAGGGAACCACAACAATCACAGGTGTTACGTAACTCCCTGCAGATATCCGAGAGTCATCACGTGATGTTAGTGCCGTGCATAATTTCCGTCTGGAGTTACCTGCCCTTGGTGTCTGGATATCGTGCGCCACGGCCCTTTCTTTCTTACCCCGAACTCTGGCATCTGGCACCGCCGCGGATATTCGCCGATAGTTTTAAACAAGAAGAAAGCCACGTGGCTTTTTGCGCAGATATTTTCCGACTGGAAATATCTTTTATTGTCGATAAATCAAAGCATGTTTATGTTTTCATGGTACAAAATACCTCATCTTCCCCTCTGTCTGGAGATCAGGCGGGTTCGAGTCCCTCCGGGTCTAATGGCACAAAGTGCACGGGACCCATTATCGTGGTATAAAATTCTTTATTCCTATCTTTGTAAATATCTATTTCTGATGTCTTTATAGCGGTGCCAAAAAGAATTATGGAACATTTACTTTTAACGATCGGGAGGGTATGTGGCACGTATATTGGGACATGAATGAAGTCCTTCGGGACCGGAAATGGACATGATATAATTGTTTTTAATTTCGGGGTTTTACGACATAGGAATAAAAATCAATCTTGGTTAGTCACTTGTATGCTATGAGAAGTATACATGTGGAATAGGTCAATTTATAGTCGAAACACGCATCTGTGTGAGCGATAGTTCTCTAGGGATGCAAGTCAGAACGCTCGTGTCAGTCATTTGCAATGACTATCAAGAAGACATCTGTATCTGCAGTCATAGGCGTGAACCATGCCTCTTGAGAGTGTTTTGTACAACACATTTCTACTTCCTTAATAATAGGCGACATATATGAACATGGTTGTGCACGTGCATGAATGCGACCGTGCGCGAACAAATACACCTTAGATGTTCGTCATTCATGAAGACATGCAAGCTTATATCTCTACAAAGCGTTTACTACTTTCACTGCCAAATGCCATTTGTGTAAGTGTGTGTTGTATACAACATGTATTTGACATATATTAATACTATGGAATTTTGTTCTTGCTGGAAATGGTTGCGTTCTTGAGTAATGGAACTACACGTGTATTGGTGCACGTGTTCTTACGCGAGAGCATGTGCGTATTTATGTGTTTATCCTTCGTAAATATATGTGGATATTTTTCAGTTTGCTGGATAAGCATCGTGTGTATATATGTATGTGTGTGTGTGTGTGTGTGCGCGCGTGCGTGCGTGTGCATGTTTGTGTATGTCCATGTCTCCATTCATAAATGGGCCTTCTCTCTGTAAATTCACTAAACATAAATTACCAAGAAGTTATGATGACCGCGCATCAGGATATCCGACTTTGGTCCTCGTCGACTGAAACAAAAAATAATAAGACTATTGATACTGTTCTCAAAGAATAGCTATTATGATGGTCAAATGGATCTGATTGTCTGTTATCTCTCATGACTCTCGGCACAATGCAAATTGATATCGTCCTTATTAATGGTACCGCCGTCCCGCACGGTTTCCTAGTGACGGACTCATTGTTTCCAACGTAGCTCCCTCGGTATATGGTGGTACTCCCACATCGGAGAGTACTAACTGTCGACTTGGAGTGGAATCGGTCCAGAACTGGTGTCATTCATCTGACCCTTCGCACCATCCCCGCCACCTCGCTGTTATGAAGATTCTAAATAAGCCTGATTAATTACAACAGCTCATTATGAAAGAAGGGAACACATTTGTCAAACGCGTCCGATATGAGGCACACTGAAAGGTATCTGTCAACTCGGCGTTTGATTTCTCCTCCATATTGCGAATTTCGAGAGGAACACGAGTCTTAATATATTTTTTTTTCTCTTAGCAAATCTGTCAATTTTGTTAAATCAGATTGGAAAAAACTCCCGGCGGGCTATTCATTATAATTATGGATTTATGTCATATTTCAAAATGCGTTTCAATATTCGCAAACGTCTGTGGACAGATAGCTCTTGTTCGGGGGATGAATCCAAGCTGTGAGTGGTGGCTGATGAATGTCGACATTGGGAAACGAAGCTCGTTCATCAAATTCAACTGACAAAAAATTGCCTTGATAGTGTCATAACTGACAAGAGTGATATGATATTTTATTACATCAAAGCTGGTCTTTTCATGTATGCTTTGAAGTAACTACGAGAGTTTTGTAAGGACTCGTAGAAAAACTGTCTGGCTAATTGTAAGCTGCTTGTTCCTGTGTGATTGATGAGAGTGTTTTATACTTCAAGTGTCCAGGATAGTTGCATTATGTCACTGACCCCATGCTTATGCTTCAACACATGGAAAAAAGTTATGAATTTGCTGAGAATCCCTTTTCCAATTTGGACGGATGTATTACATGCGCATGTTAATTGGCCATACACATATTCAGCGTCCGGTGAGAAATACGACTATTATATTATATTTATTGATTGTCGGTTAACTAAAACATAAAAACAAATACTAGTCTTCAAAATGTGTTCAAAAATACATTTGCTAATCGCATTAGGAATGTTTGACATTGGATAGATGTACGTGTATGTGTTTAATTCATTTAAATCTAATTATACATCTAGTTTACTGTGGCATTGCGCTGAGAACGTTCAATATAGATATATCAGTATCGGATGTATTTAGACAAGAAGTCCAACGCAAGAGGCTTATTGAAAGAAAGCTGCAGCATATATTTGACATCAGCACCAATGGCAGAATACAACCCATAAAGAGGATTGCCTTTAAACGTCAACGGCAGCGACATGCTAGACATCCATCAGCACCATCGGCTCCTCATGAACATGGGCAACAGCATGCTTCTTGCTATCACATCTATATGGCTTTACTTAACCATTTGCAGTTAGTAAGGATTTCTTTAAATCAGTGATTGAAAGGCACGATTCATCACGAGCTGGAACCCATCTGAGAAATGTGGTGTTACTTATAAACAAATGTATCTAGACTTGTGTGGGATAGTCTTAAATCTGAGGGATACTTCAAAACATCCTTTATCTGGCTTTGAGAATGTGCAATAGCTATACAGTCAAATTTATTTTTTCTATTTCTATTTTTTTTACATTCTTCACTGTGGCGGTGGCTGTCCATTCATCCATCTATCTGAAATTAATAGCTGTATATCCAACCATTTGCCAATCATTTACCTGGTCATACATCTCTACTACACCAGCTAGCAATTGTAAATTTTACACAAACCGCCCAATCGTCAATCACCCAATCAGTGGACCTACCTGATCAATCTACGGCGTATTCAATCAACCGACCATTCAATCATATCGACTTGGTACTTTCACCAAGGTGAGATTAAACACACTACTTGATCATCCTAATTGCCCAACCATTAAAAGAATACACACGGATACGCACATTTACTATAATAGTATACATTTGTATTTCAATCTAACATATACCGGTATGTATACAACTATTCAATCAACTATCCAATCAACAACCATTTAACGAAGTCAACTATTCAACGGCAAACAGATATTAAACAAACCATAATTCAAGCAAACAACATGCGCAGACATTCTACTATTCCGTCAACATGCAATGAACCAACCAACATTTAACTATCCAACAAACAAACAACCATTCCAACAACCAACCAACAACCATTCCAACACCAAAACCCAATACCAACTAGACATCAACGGATCATTGTCAAGACAAATCTCTAACAGAGACGTTTTTGCTTGCTAATCAAACGGAAACATAAGTCCCCCAGTATTCGTGATGGTTGTCGGAGACTGCAGTCGAGATGAATCCACATATTCTGATATTACACAGTTAATGACACTTGGCATCAATTATGGACGGCTCGTTTTATTCCAAGTTTACAGTTCTGCTATCTTTGCGGCCTCCCACGTCTCTGCTGTGGCGGCTATTGTTGCAGCTGCCATTTCCATCCCCGCATCAAATTAGGATAGATCATCGCAGAGTACCTCCAATGCCCCCTCCGGCTGAAAAGAAGAAAACGGGAAAGAAAAAACGTGATGATTATCACAATGACTAAATGCTTGGTGTAAGGAAATCACGGATATACACAGGAAGTCGGAAACACTAGACAATGTTGTCATAAGCATATTTGCGCAAAAATTCTCTCTCCCACTTTCGATGTATCAATCGTCCAACCTAAGTGTCATTTGGGCAAACGCCCAAAGCAAAAAGGTACTGTCAGAAGATGATATGTCAAGGGGAAATTGTATTTATAAATATGAAACAAAAAATCGGGCTTTTAAAAACATACGAAAAAATATATATATTTCAAGTTTAAGGGTTAAGTTACAAGCATTCGGGAAATTTGACAAATCATTTGCAAGTTGACCTAAAACGACTGACGCAGATGTCAAATACAACGTAACATTCGTCAGAATGTTTGGCCACCAAGGAACAGCTCGTGGTGGGAGATAATTCCTATGTATGGAGAAAAATATATAGTGATGCAAGATCCAGTTTCAGCCATTTGTGAAATTTCAGAACTCATACGGTCTACCGCAGATGAGAATGTTAATAGCTGCCTGAGCAAAACACCGTTCACTTTGCGTATTGCTCTGTGTACTGCACAAGTCATAAATGTCATAGATATTCAACAAGCCAACTATCGCACGAAGAACTCGCAGCTAAAGTAACAGCAGGCCGCGCAATCAAGATGGAGCCGATTCTGTTAAATATCAACATGCTAATTAATCGCTTGACGTTGGTAATTTAGTAAATATATTTTCTGCGTCTTGGTTTCTTTGCTGTTGGTTTGTGCGTGGGGTTAATTAAATGAACTTAAGTCTATTCATTTATACGATTTATATTTCAAGAATGCATACGTGTACAGTACACGTTTACTGATATGGAACATGTTCAAGATATATTTGCAAGGCAACTGTTAATGAGTCGACAAAATCTATGGGCATGTTGATACCAATACAATGGATATAAATGCCAATGGGTTAGTACGTGTCACAACTGCAGTTATATCTGCATTTATATCCCAAGTGAGATAACATGATAACCATTGACGTACCGGCTTCTAGATGGAGAAAACAAAATGGCGCTAACAAGTCAAGCGGCATGGCGCCTGTTTTGAAGGTATACTTTCATATGTAATTTCATATTCACTAACTTAAACGGAGCCCGACACTAACAATGAAAAGGGACATATGTTTTTCTTTCTGTGAAAGTCGTGCATTTTTTAATATTAATATTCAAAAACACCTATTGCAAATACTGTTACCAACTTGAGAATGCACCACAAGGCCTAACTATTAGAAATAGATTTCAAAGCTCAATGCTGACAAGAATTCTTGTTGGTAGTCGTAAAAAAAGATACATATAACGAATTGTCAAGCTCCTATATACATAATATTAAACAATTTAAGTTTGTGAAGATACTGCTATAACTTATATAATTAAATATACGCCAGGCTATATATTATTTGCAATACCTTTAGCCTATGGTTCTCCTAGCCAACTTTCTTTTCTCTTAAACGCCAACATCGCAACGGAAAATTTCACGAAAACATCTTCATACTTTCCTATCAACCGTAT
Organism: Lepetodrilus pustulosus; assembly: GCA_032355345.1. Taxonomy (NCBI): domain Eukaryota; kingdom Metazoa; phylum Mollusca; class Gastropoda; order Lepetellida; family Lepetodrilidae; genus Lepetodrilus; species Lepetodrilus pustulosus. Next base: position 9,669 of record JAULBP010063560.1, read on the forward strand.
TCATATCTCGATAATTACTCATGTCTGAAAACGTCTATATCGGTGCCTATTCGCGTCTTACTTCTTCATGCCACGGGACCTTGCCAATTGCTAAAAGTCCGGTTGTATTCCGACACCGAATTCTACCGGTACCTAATCCCGCCTTACTCTAAATGCCTCTTCACCTCTTCACGCTACGGGTCCTCGCCAATTGCTAAAAGCCCGGTTCTATTCTGACACCGACTTTATGCATAGAAATGTAAATGAGTGTTCCTGTCATAACTGGTAAATACGTTCCCGGGCCTGGCACTTGTCTGGTATGTGCCACGGGTGTCTGTTTACACCCTTCCAATACTAGCACACATCCTCCTATTTATTAATGTATATAGGAATGTCACTCCTGTCTATATGAAGCTAGTAAGCAATTTATACTTATTATCTTAACATAGCTATAGGTGCCCCTCACACTTCCAGATATATACAAGCCTGCTATATATATACTAGTAACCTTACTTGCAGATTCATATACAAATACATCAGCATATTTTAGACTTATCAGCCTATCTCCCTTGTCTTGACCGGGTTTTAAGGAAACATATCTCTCTTTAATATTGTTTCGAAAAATGGCATCAATTAATTTGAAGGAGATTTATGATATAGCAGGTGTGATCTGAGAATTTTGAGAAGATTATTTTTTGACTCCATATATATGAAGGTCAGCAAGGTTACTATGTGATGAAAACATTTGAGATGAATCATGTACATTTAATATGCTGTTTATGCAATAAATTTTGATAACCGTTTTATTTTTGCTGAACATATGTTTGGAGTGTGATGTCTGAAGGATGGTTTCACTGATAACTGGTGATAAAGTGACATAATGTCAAACACAAGGCAGCATTTAATGTACAGCTATTTCTTATAGTGGATGTTATTACCTATTAAAAATAATGTCTGTAGCATTATGACTAATTCCAATTCTATGACCAAAAAAAAAAATCAAAATGCCCTAATTCCACCACCTGCAAGATATAATAGAACAGTTATAACTCCTCACTCTAAATATCAATGTCGACCCATATCTTCATCATTTTCAAAGTTTGTCCATCTGCATTCCATTATGGTTTTCATTCTTAATTATTGCCTACATTCCCAATATTTAAAATATCTTCTACCTATCAGACCATTAATTCCAACAAGGATTTTGTACCTTCAAAAATCACTAACTTACTATTAATGTACTCATTACGCAATCAATTTTCTTATGATGCCAACTACTTCCTTTAAAGGCAATAAATAATTATATTATCTTACCAAATAATTTGTTAACTAACGAAGGCAATAAACCAATCAATTCAGTAAATAAAGCAATTATTAAACCATTTATATCAACCCACAAATATACAAAAATCAATCAATCAATCTATATATCCTGAACAGTATTATTGCTTTACGTCACAGCAGGAATATTTCACCCATATGCTACAATCACCAATAATACACCAACCACCTAATCTTTCCATCCTGTAAACTAATCTCCATCCATCCCGACCATCAAATCATCCATACTCCAATCAGCCAACACAACCACACTGTTACCCCAATCAATTAATCAACCCACCATTACCTTAATCAACCAATATAACCAATCAACCAATCAATCAATCAATCATACTTAATCAATGAACATACCCCTACTCTAATCAACCAAACCACCAATTAATCAACAAACCCACCAATATCCCAATCAACCAACCTACCCATACTCTAATCAACCAACTTACCAATAACCAACAAACCCACCCATATCCCTAATCAATCAACCCACCCACCCATACAGCATACCCAAGGTGCATATGCCCTGTTACCAATCTACCCATAATCTGTCCATACCCCACTCATTCCTCATCATACCCCAATCATACTCCCAATCATATCCCAATCATGCCCTAATCATACCACAAACATGCCCCAATCATACCTTCAATCATGTCCCAATCACACCCCAATCATATTGCAATCATACCCCAAACATGCCCTAATCATAGCACCAATCATAACCCAATCATACCTGAAACATGCCCTAATCATACCTCAAATCATACCTCAAATCATGCCCCAATCATACCTCCAATCATGCCCCATTCATACCACAAACGTGCCCCAATCATGTCCCAATCATCTCCCCAATCATACCCCAAATCAACCAACACCGTCCATCCCACCACCACTGCCGTCACATCCACAGGTGTCGCGCGTCTCCGCCGACTCTCCACAGACGGAGGGAACGCTGATAACACTCCACCACTCCACCACTCCACATATTTCCTACAACAACATATTAATCCCCGCCCACATAGGAAGAACAACACTCCAGCTAACGGTGGCACAGGACGGCTGGCAGGACGGGGAACAAAATATCATCCAAAAGGAACACACCTCCGGGAGAGCCAATTCTCAATGGGAATATTCCCCCGGATAATTGAAAGAGGGAATTTGTTTTGATTTGAAGAAGGTCTGTTACTGTAGCTGGTCGCTGTCAAATGTCAGGCTCATCATAACACACGTCTTCACTTCCGTGCTTTATACTAAATACAGCACTAGCTTTTAAATGAACAGACGAAATATTCCGTTTGAAATTTGTGGAGGTGATTCATAGTTGAAAAATGGTAGTTTGAATTTATATATTTAAATCTTTTAATAATATAATGTGTTGGATACATGATGATGCATTCTAAAATAATAAGTAGTCTATGAAATACTAAAATATAAGAACTTAAAAAAAAGTTTAAATGCTACTGATAAAAAGTTTAATTGGGATTATACCCTAAAACAATTATTATTATTATGAAAAAAATATATAAAAAGAGTAGGACCATTTTCATGATGTAAATGAATCTTCATAAATGTGAAGGAAAAATAAATTACCCTGAAACATTTGACATCTCTCAATATATAAGCAATAACAGTGCCAACCATCTGGCTGAAATACCATGTTGTAGAAAGTGGATGATTAGATTTACCTGCTTAATGTATTGACAGCTGAGTGGGGGAGAGGGAGAGAGAAAGAAAGTGAGAAAGAAATAGAGAGCGACAGAGGGAGAGCGAGAGAGAGAGAGAGAGAGAGAGAGAGAGAGAGAGAGAGAGAGAGAGAGCAGGTTAGCAGCTGATTAAGGGTTAGGATGGATTAGTACCAGGTGGATAGGGAGATCTGTCAGG
>JAULBP010063671.1:0-12865 GCA_032355345.1 Lepetodrilus pustulosus
ACACACACACACACACACACACACACACACACACACACACACACACACACACACACAAACACACACACACACACACATATATATAAATATATATACATATATATACTATAGTATTAATTTATAACGATTCTCGTAACAAACCTAGAAACTTAACGTGTATAGCAGTAATTACTAATACTTTATAACAGAGACTAATCTTAGCTTAGATCTTCCTGGTTATCTATTAACATTGAGTTATCACCCAGTGGCAAGAGCCCCCCAAGGTCATGGACGTTTGTTTCCAATGATCAGAAGTCGGTTTTAATGTCACGCAGGAACTGGGAGTCGTCCACGATTGCATACCGTTTCACTGCTAAGCGAACAGGTCATACATATTCCATGTGTTTCCCTTTGTTCATAGAAGATGCGTTTTATCTCAGCGCACTTGTGCATATTGGTTGCCTGCTTGGATTAAATATAACAGCACAGTACAAGGACCGGGTATATAATCCAGTCAAGCAAGCACTGGGATACTTTCATGAAGTATATTTATGACGAGTATATATGTAGATTAAGGTCATTTCTCCACAGTTTTGACACAGCATCTAACGTCTAAAGCCATACCCGTGGTTATGAATGCTTAATCGTCTTAAATATGGTCTCCACTGATCCATATTTCTTCGATTTCCAATTCAAGAACCAATCCAGCTGCCCGGAGATTGTCGTGTGTCGAGCCTACGCGTCTGGTTCAACACGCCAAAGAGGATTTCACAACTCCCATTACCTTTTAACCCTAGATGTGTTGACGTGAGTGCTAGCCAAAAAAGAATTCATATAAGTGCGGTTATTGCAAAGAACGTACTATACCTCAAGCGGCGCTAATTGCATTTAGAGTGTCAACACGAACCAAAAGAACGGTGTCTGCAATGAATTCCTTATACTGGCAGGTGAAAAAGGACAGACATTATGTACACCGATTACATGCGACATAAATAACGATACCCTCAAATGGCCTATTTTTTCTTAACGGTATGTACTATACGAGGGAACAGGGCTATATGCTTTTACATTGAGTATGGCCGTTGTCAATGAATCAGACTGCTAGACTAATTGTATGCTATGGGAACAGTTCAAGGTGACGTATTGGACAGTATTTAAGGTCAAGCTCCAGTGTGCTCGCGTCTAACGAACCGAGAGGGCACAGCGACCTTGACCTTGTTGGTGATGGATGTTCTGGGACATTGTCTAGCATCTGCCGAAGCCATTCTCATGAGGACAGTTACAGCTTAAGCCCAAACTGAATGAGAGCTATTGTCACTGAATGCTCTAATTTATGGAGAAAGTCCCTAATGTGTCTGTTGAATAAATATATTTGTATCATAAATACTTAGTAAGAAATTCACGTTTCCTAAATGAAATTCGTAAAAAAATTCAACTATGAATTATTGTGATTTTGCGCATCGGACATATACATAAGTGATTGATGAAGACTGATTCGAATGTTAATACGACAATGGACATGGATTTCAAAGGATGACATAGACTGCTACAATAGAGCACAATGGGATGAATCAATGTATTCGTCTACATTGTTCCTAACCCTCTGACCTACATTTGCAAGGTCAATACACTATTCAGTAATCCCTTCAAACGTTATCATCGTATTCTCAAACTTTATATTCGATCGGTGCACTGTATATCAAAGACATTGCATACTTACACACCGCCTTTGTTAAGCATGCTAAAGCAAATATTTCAAAAGAAAACCAAACACACCAACAACGTAGGATACAAACTTCAAAGACACTCCTCAGCATTCATAGTAGGAAGGACAAGACCAAGGTAACGGTAACGACTATATGGCCACAGATGAATCAACACTATGTCGGTGTATACACTTAAACAGAAACCTGGATCAATTGATATCGTTTAGTAATGTATCGCATGCATTTATCCTTTTGTTGACATAAACTAAACCATAACGCCATCTGACCTTACATCCATTTCATGCAAAAGCTACAACCGCACATCCGTCGTAACCAAGATATACAGATGAATGTGTTGATTTATTCTTTGCTCACGAAAGTGTGACGCTTCTGATAATTATGTAACAACATCCCATTCATACTAGGATTTTGAAACTGTCGTCTATCTGTTGGTACGTTGCTAACCAAGTTATCCTTTCCCGAAGCTCTGCATTCAACAGACTAATTAATTTCTCGTTATTGTGATTCACACGAATAGGTGCGAATAGATGTCCCTGTGTGTGTTTCGTGTGAATAGTTTCCTCTGCGCGTCTTTCCCCTGCGCGTATAATGGTGAGTCGGTTGCATACTGCTCGTCAAGGACGCCGACTTCATCACGACAGATGCAATAACAACTGCAATTCCCTACTCCAAAGCCTTTAGCAATAACTCAGGCTCAGTAATCAAAATTTATCATCCGCTTGACCAGTTGCTATAGGGAACAGCTAAGGCATAGATCTAGTAGTATTTCTGTATTCCAAGCTGTGCATGCCACACCGTTGAAGAAATGTGGACTATTTACCCTTGAAATGGCAAATGCTGTAGAAATGCGGTAAAAGCATGTAGAAGTGTGTGATGCGGACGTGTGCAGCGATGTGAAGTCGACATTTGCCGAAACAAATAAAAACTGGCCAATGCATCGGCTCCATCGAACAAACAAGGTCAACAACTCTAACACTAACAACCTGATATATGTGATTAATATATATCACAGACCCAGACGCATGTTTCTTCTCGTAATCTGACAACTGACAATGCACTACATGCTGTCCTCGTATTTCTTTGGGTAAAATAATGCTATACCATTATAGGAAATGAATGTGCACAAGTGAGACCAATTTACACGTGGAGACGAACTCGCGTCGAATAGGTATCGTAATGTATAATAGTGCACTGTAATTCCGTTATACTGGCGTCTGGTATGCGTTTCACGAACAAGTATTACACACCGCGGTTTAAACATGAATAAATGAGTACGCCATGTATTTACTATCATATGAACTTACGTAAACATCTGTATAGGCGTAGACTAACGGCAAGACCCTTTTGTGAAACGCGGATATCGTGGCCGAACTAAGCATTTCGGAAAGGCTATATCATAGGGGAACAGCGCAGAAGAGATCTGCAATATCAAAGCGGAACTGTCCAGGATCGCGACCTGACTGAAACATGTTGTTCAAGAAAAGACGTTCAGATGAGAATTCGGATTCGTGAAAAAGTAGGTCTCGTGACCGGATGCAAACGTTGCTGAACATATTACTTAGAAAACGAGTATGCAACTTCGACGGGAATCTGTCGTGAATTTCTGACTTGAGAATCATGTGGTGGTCAAGCGAATTGAACACCTTGACGTTGACAAGACGTTCCGAACAATACTGATATGGGAAACGTATGTCTGGTAGTGACTGTACAAGGAGGCAGCTCTGCAACGCCACCGCGGTCCAAGTGTCTTGCATTTTCGACCTGAAATAAATCCGGCCCCGATTTCTCGAAACTACCACAGTGCTTATGGTCAGGTAGTAGATATGAAAGGTTCGAGGAACCATATCCTGGGCCCGATTGCTTGAAGCAATCTTGAGTTTAAGATTTCGCTGAGCTGAGATTTCTCTCATTGTGTCGAAGTTGTAACCTGAGTAAAATCTTAGCTGAGTTTGAACTTTTTCTCAAGGTACAACTTCATGTCAATGAAAGTCATCTTTGCTGAGTGAAATCTCAAAACTCAAGTTTGCTTCAAGATCAGGGTATGGTTTCTCGAAGCTCTCATTATCTACGAGACCATAAGCATACATCGTATACATTACGCTCGTGCAATTACGAGAGCGCAATGGTCTCATAGTGGACAAACGATACCCAGGTGGCCAAGGGAAGGGCTGACGTAGAAAACGAGTCTGCAACGTCATCGCGGAACTGTCTTGCGTTCCTCACTTGAGAAACATCTGGTGGTCAAGTGAATCTAAGACGATGAGCTGATCCGACCGCCGGTGACCGCACACGTGTAGGAGGATGTTGCACGCGGTGTGTGGAGCCTCGCCTTGTCTTTCAGAGAAGTAATTAGATTTATCCACGCTGAAGGGTACCGAAAGAAAGGCCGTGCTTGCGGGAAGATTTGCCCGAAGACGCTTTTCCTTTCTCTCACCGTCGTATCATCCTAGCCCCCGACATTCCATTCACTGCACACTTGATAGTTTCGAACGCCTGGAATGCTCTATGCTTGAATATCTTTGATTGAATTTCCTTCGATTCTCTCGGTGTCCTCTCTCTGTCTCTCTCTCTCTGTCTCTCTCTTTCCTTCCCATCCTTCCAACGGAGGATAATCCGAAGGGTGGTCTAGAGATGAACAAACACCGCTGATCTGGCATGGTTGTAATCACGCACGTTCTCCACTCGCGGAATAACCACATGTCATTTAAAATGTAGCAATTTGTTAACTGTTTGTATGCCACGCAAATCAAACTGGTGGCTGATACGAATTTAATTAGAGCAACATTCCTCGACTCGATAAGACTCGGGGCATTGGAGCTTTTAGAAATCCGGAAAACGCCAATGGCCTGATTCCGCCGTGTAAACATTCCATTTTCGTGCAATGCCATTTGCCCTTTTGATCGTATTTATTACCATGACTAATGTTGCTGCTAATTAACGTTTAGCTCAATCAACCCACTGTCAACTTCCTGAATTATTTGTTCAAATTCCAATTGATACAACGGATAACCGCAATTTCCTATAATTGTGACACTTGTAGATTCCAGTGCCGAAATAATCTGTATCCTGGAACAACAGTCAGACAATTGCTGGATGCTTCCCATTACTTTACTTGATATTTGCAAGAGAAACATTAAAAAATACAACTAAAACATTACACAAATCTAAATAAACAAACATTTACAACAACAAAAATAAAAATAATAATAATAATAAAAATATTTTAAAAAGCCAACCAAAAATAATACAAATAGTGAGATAAAACACGGCAAAATAAAATATATAATTAAACATCCCCATTACGTTACATACGACACACACAGACATGAAGGTAAAGACGGTTGAGTTACAGCAGGTAATTTACGTTGTTCATGGAGGCTTATAAATACGAGAACGGCATTGCATGACGTTAGCATCCATGGACACATAAGGATGTTGCAATATTGGCACCAACGACATGACTTAAGATGTCCCTGACTCCGCCATCAATTGAGTTTCTTGTCATGTAAAGTTGCAATTCGTAATATTCTCATTATGACTACGGCGATCACAATAGACAACATGTCTTACCACACTGTCAAAAGGCATTGCACATTATTTAATAATAACACATTATCTAAAGTTGATCGAGTCATAGTTCTTATAGTAGTTGATCCATCCAGCGACCACTTAATATTTAGTTTTTCTATATAAAATTTATTTTTAGATGCATTTTAGCCATTTACCGCAGAAAAACAACGTCTATACTGTGCATTAATCGAATTCTAAATGAACAATTGCATATTCGGCAATAGTTTGTACTTTAAGAACACAATATTCAAGGTTTCTATTTAATAGCATTATCATTACGCAGACATTCGATGAGGCATTCCCATTCAAACTGTTATGAAATTGCGATATTATACTTCAGATGTAACCCAGTGTGAATCAAATGAACAATTACAACATCCCCCGGCAACCACGGTAATACTTTATGACGTAACCATAGCAACTTGACTGCTCTGGTGGAATGGAAAAGACATGTCGGGAAATAACAGAATTATTTTTGACGTTTTTACTGTAGCAATGCGCATAGCAAAGTGAACATAAAAAAAATATTTCTTGTGGCCATTTTCTTCCATTATTGTTAAATTTTTATACGATATGAATATATCATGTGCATCTTACATATATCATACCACATTAATTTGGTAATGCATGGAACTTGTATGAGGTAGCCTATACGGGAATAGATGTGTATGTTTATATGGTTATGTATCAATAATTTGCAAGAAAACAGAGACATAAGCCCTGATAATGTCTGGAACCGATTAAATAATATCCTCAGATACTACGTTTTTTATACAATTATAACATACATATATATATATATATTATTGTTAGACACAATAATACGGCTTCCCGGTTATATAAAATTGAAAACTGGGATTTTGATTCTTATATCATGACACTGTTTGCCTGTAGGCCTATTTTCGAAACGTTACTAAGATCGTACGACAATCATACGTTTACGTCCACAGACCAATCGTAGCGCTATTAGAGTCGCAAATACTTAGCAACGACATGCTAACGTACACGAGGCAGACTCTCGTAGCGTCACGATTGAGTTCTGCGGAACGGACACCTGAATGGCACCAGAGCCTGTATTACCGAAACTTCGTAAGTCCTAAGACGTTCGTAAGTACTACGAATTTGCCAAACTCATTTTCTGCTTATGTTAATTTTTTAAGAGATCTTTTCGCACTAAGAAATTCGTAGCTACGAGGTTTCAAAGCATATGACCACAAATCCTGAAACATGCCCATCTCGTCTAAGAATAACAACATTCACATAGCAATTATTCTTCGTTTCATGGAACCACATTTCAATTAATTGGCTGGGTACAGTTTACTTCCGTGCTATATCCAGCCTACTTGTATGCATGTAAACATGTTCGTATAATAGAATATCGCATCTGTTAAGAATACCGTCAAGACACCAGCTCCATTCTATAATTGTCCGTCATAGAGAAAATCGATTTGCTTGCTATTTGGTATACTACACTACTATAAGAGGTTATTACTTCTGACATAGACACCTGGTAAACGGTTCATAGAGTGACAATTGACAAGATGAGCTACAATTATTTATATCGCAGCTATTATCATATAGGAGTTTGGTTATCTAGCTTATTAAGCGAACTATTATATGACACTAGTATATGCAAAGGTTTTCATGAAATCGGGTTCTATTTTAAGTTCACGCTTAACTTGCTAAATTTAGTACGTGAATCTTAAATTGATCGTTTCGCTCCGCATAGCTTTTTTTAATGTAATCTGGAGATTAGTTGGACCTCGTGAAAGAAACATGTGTTTTTGTGTATTCTTGTACGCAATGCGTGTTTCTATATCACTTCCGGGACTTCAATGGGGACAACCAATCGGGCGACTCCGGAAGGTAGCTATTGATAAATAAACTTCCCGGTTGATCACAAATGGAGGTGATGTTTGAACGATTGCATTCACCGTATTTTTTTCTTTTCTTTTTCTTTTCTACTTTGTTTTTATATAAAGAAGTTGTATATGAATTGCAAGTTGAGAATACTCACTACCAACACGGATATTGATGCAATTTAATTGGAGTTATACAAGCCGGTTTAATTTACCACGGTACCCGTTTTGTAATTGGCTAAAACTGGATAGAGAAATGGTGAGCATAATCCAGAAAGTTTTGTTCGGATCGTCTACAAAAGAGTCCGCTTCTGGTTATTACTAAGTAGTATCATGTGTCAACCATCAATGGTAGCGCCAACGGTGGATTTCCTCAATCGGGCAATAGCGGAAATCCACTAACGTCATGTGCTCCCGAGATTACGAATACCTTTTTAGTACAATTTGTTGGTCAACTCAAAGTTTTGTTCACTAATCCCTATAAACGGTTTCATCTTGAGCACGAAATTGTACTCAACAAAAGATTCGTAGTGTTGGAACCAGTTTCAGACAGTATTCGTATAGCCTAGAGTTACCTCATTTCGTACTACTCTAGAGCTAACGTGTTGGCGCATGGTCCTGTGTATTACACTGAGACTTGTAGAGCGGACCCAGTATATCTACGTCTGATTTGTCAAAACCAGTCAACAAAACTTTTTTTCTAAACTGAATAAAAACAATCATAAATATTATCCGTAGCCTACCACTGTATGGAAATATGCTGACATTTAGAATTGGGCTGTTTTTAATAACTGAATGGAATGTTATGCATTATTAGTCTAACAAACGTACGGATAATCTTTATGATTTTTTTATTCAGTTTTTAAAAAAGGTTTTGTTGACTGGTTTTGACAAATCAGACGTAGATATACTGGGTCTGCTCTACAAGTCCCTGTGGTGTATTACACTGAGACTGCTCAGGTTGAAGTTGCGCACGATCTGGCTCGGCCAAGACGTGGATTGGTAACCAATAACATGAGGGTATCTAGGATTGACTCGTGCCCCAAACTGAGACACAATAATACGGCTTTGACCAATTACGGTTCGTGTACGAAACGGCATCGACAACACCATTACTATAAGCTTAGAGTTCACGTTCATCTAGACTTACGCAACTTCGTACTCCGAGTCATCAGGCCATATATCACATCAGTTTACATAGGTTGAAAGGTGCTATTATATCCTGCCATCTCGTGGTTTTTCATTGTCAAATGTCAGCCAAATACCATTAGGAACTTAATAATTACATTCTACCTACGAAATCTATTTGGTTTTATTAATGTCTTGCGTGTTACGCATTATGTCAATGCTAAATGTTAAAGTGTAATCTCTCTAAAGGGTATTAAGTGGATCAATCCTTTCAGTTATTTAATTATTCCTGCCTGAGCAAAAATAACTGATATAAATTAATCGTTCGTGATATTAGTTGTACGACACTTGTGATAACGTTAAAGCGCAAGCTGATGACGTACATTATGCCATATCATGTTTAAATTAAAGTGTTACTAATTATTAATGTTCGTGATAGTTGACGAGATCGTGTGTCATACATACGTGACCTAAATGTACTAAAAACATTTCATGGATGTATTTTCTTAGAATTAATGCAATGGCAACTTTACAGCTGCAGTAAGACATCATGGTCATCTATTATATATAAGTAGAGAGAGAGAGAGAGAGAGAGAGAAAAGGGGCAAGTGGATACAAATACATCAATTGCGACAGAGGATAGCCGCATTGTCTGCATTGAGATTACATTCGTAAGTGTGCGTCAAACCAGTAATAATAACGTGTGACCAACACCTAATCAATCAGTATTAGTTGAACGCAATACAAACTAAATGTCATCAATGCAATCATAATGCTGCTTAATAATGTCGATGCATTCATTGAGTCCGTATGGGAAGACAACATTAACAATGTTTTGTCTAGCAGTTTGCTCTTGAAAACACGGAAGACTCATAGCCATGTCTAAGGTTCCGCAATCGCACGCCGTAAGTAGGTTCATCGTCTAACTTCAATACGTTCAATTGTCAAGCTACATATACATCTAACTGTCTAATCTAGAATCATCGACATGTATATATGCGAAGGATCGCGACTGCGCTGTGTTCCGTTGTATATTGCCTCAGCGTTGGCCATCAGGGAACATGACATAGACATGACTATATTCCGCTTCCACATAGCAAAGTTGTATGCCATATCTTGGCAAATGCTTCCAAATGATAATGACGGGTTTGAATGAACAACGGCAATTTCCGCTATTCAAGGAAGCTAAATTGGTCATTTCTCTAAGCTGTCGTCATCCTGAAGTAGTTCTTGCACCCAGGGATAGATAATTTACTCAAGCAAAGTTCTAGTTCATTTTCGCAATACTGGAACAGTGGCCAAGGGCAATGGGCTATCTGCAATTAAATATCTCGACAAGGGGCGGAGGTAGATAGGTCATGGCCCAGATTGAGGATGATAGCTATGTTTATACTGTGAACACACGCATTGCCGTCGAATCTGGAGACAATTTTCTCTTTACATGAGAACACGGTCTTAAACTTGACGCCACACACGTATGTAACCGATATCGATGTCTAAATATACCACGGATCCATTATACGTCATTAATTACATTACAAGTATATCACCCTATAGATTGCTTGATTGAATTACTGGTGAATGCCACTTGCGGAACTACTTCAACCATGAGTAATTCAAATTATTGTATATTTCATTTCTATTAGGTGATGACTACTGTTCTCTCCTTCGCGCCATGATGTCCACACCCTTCTACTTCCGTTTACAGCGGAAGCCATCCTGGTCATGGCTTTGCGCTTGCAATTATACCAAGAAACAGATACTTTCGGTATTAGGTACAGCGTTATTATTACCGGTTTCGGGTTTTAGGGTTGATATATATGACAATAAGCCTCCGACCGTCTCACGACTTTCAACACAGAGCGACGTTTCCGTGTCGTTTAATCACGATTGCATCATTAAACACTTTCCATGGAAATCGACAAGATTACCCGACAGGTGAAGGTCGACATTTTGCAGCGAAGGTTTCGATCCGTGTCGATTAGAGGTAAATGTATTCGTCTACGCTGATGAGATATCAACACGATTTAGCGATAAAAGACGCCACCTTGCACACACCTACAGTTTGTCGTCTGGTCTCCTTGGGCAAGATTGCGGGTCTAGAGAGGCTGATCAGTGGAAGGGAGATTTAGTATTGGACCGTGAGACCAGTAATCACCCACTTTCCTTCTAACGTTTTCCCCCACCCACCCCTCCCTACGTAATATGGATCAATCCTCAGTCTTGCGCATGCTTGAGGACAGGGTCACTTTGGTCGTTTTGTATGTCACTGGGTTCGCACAGTTAAGAGTGTTGAATCTGATCAAATAGACAGTAAATTACAGTACTCGGGAATCACACGAGGACACGGATTCTCATTTTACTTAATCTTTATTTCAATAATGTGCTGTTTTTCCCCAATTACAAAATGTAGTTTTCTGCAACATTTAATTCTGGATGTGTTTTATGTCAGCTAGCTTGTTAATTTCGAAATTGTTCAGATCGATGGTAGCACGAATAAACATCTTTGGCTGTGGTTTAACATGTTCTATGTCTAGGACATCACAGCAATAACAACATATACCTAGTATAGCGTATATAACATCCGTTTTAATTTGTTCATGATGAAGAAGAGCAGTCATACACGTGTCTATCACAATTGATAATTGATACGATTGGTTGCATGCCTTAAAAAAACACATTTATTTTAGTACAATGTTTATTGACTATCAGTACATTCTTATGATACAATATATATATATATTCAAAAGGTATGCACATGCCATAGGTAACATATACAGTTTACTTAAAAACACGCATTAACGATGTTTACAATCAACGAGTTGTTTAAAGGCATACTATCACGGTTGGTTGGCCTGGATAATGGCCAAACGGATTTCTGTCTGAGACTAGTTACGTTTAATTTGTACAGCTAACAGTTGCTATGTACTGGCATACTAAGTCACCAACACTTTATATTAATAATAAAGTTCATATTTTATAATAATTATTAGTCCTGACTAATACTTATCTTGTTTGTGATGTATTCATGATATATGAAGCAATCGTAGTTCTTTCATCATACCCATTTGAGAGTTATGTCCGCTTGCTAAAACAACCGCATCCGCCCTATTATATATGCACGTCTCTTGTTGCCGTTGAACTCGCAGGTAAAAGTATTCTCATTAAATAGTTCTGGAACCGCCACCAAGAGTCAACGTGATCCAGGATCATACGTCTTCTAAACGCACGGGTGAAACTCGCCGTATTGAACGCGACCAGCCATAAGACGGGCATTTAGTGGACATACGACTTCGGCCACTAGACAACTAGACGCGGAGAAACAATACGTGCGCTAATTCTAGACCACTATTTAGTGTCGCTTGCAGCTGTGCCAGTCCTACGTTTCACGAAAGGATCGTACAGGTCATTTCCTGTTATAATAAGGTCATTTCCTGCTATAGTAAAGACAGGGCGTGCGGCCCTTCACTGAGAACAGGTTATCGCTTCATGAAGCTCTCATAGACCACAACCACTATCGTAGCGGTCTCTTATACCGGGAACTTACGAGAGTGCTATGGTATTATAGTATAGTGGATACGAGAACTTACGAGAGTGCTATGGTATTATAGTATAGTGGATACGAGAGCTTCGAGAAACGATGCACATTCTACAGTCTGGCTGTTTCGTGAAACGCGATCCAGAAGAACCGTTGCCATTCTCAATGACAATGGCCATCCAGTAATCTTCGGTCGGCACTCGTATGCTACTTTAAATCCTAAAACGACAGACTCGTAACCTAATACAAACGTTCGTCCCTATGCTATTTCATCCCTGTCGAATTGACCCGATTTGTACTCTATCGAGTAAAGTACACTTCTGTAGAACTCGGTGGGAATATATTATTTCCAGTACGGAAAGTTTGAATTCGATTTGGAACTTATTGAAATAAATGTGTTCTGTGGTGGAATGGCTATTTTCATAGAATTACATAGTTTACTTGAGAAGTTACGTTATGGGCAAACCCATGAGAATGTTGATGACGTTATCTTACACATTGGTTCTTGACAGCCAATAAATTGTGGATTATGGGAATATATAAAGGACGAACAATGTTAGTGGGCATCAGTAATAGTTGCATAAAGCATACCGATGACTAGTATAAACATGTAATTTTCAGGCATTTGTTTGGACTTAATTACCGTGTCATGAATTTTTCTCACTTGTGTAGTGGATGACTTTTACGCACTTGATAATATGACGTTATGTGATAGCGCAACTTCTTTCACGCGACTGATCTGACCTCATCTGAACGTTGTGCACTCTCTTTGCTGTGAGGTTGCGACGTCGTGAAAATGTCTACTGACGTGTAAATTTACAGATGTCAATACGATACTGTCTTCAGAAAGAATAGCCTGTAAACACTGTGATTATATTATTTCATAATTCTATAGATTATTCCTTTTATTTTTGGTAGACACTTCTATCAGCAGGTAGCTTTCTTAATGTCGAACGGTTCAAGGGAGTTAATTTTGATTTTGTGTCGTTGAATCATTTACTTGTTTATTTTAAATGTATACTGTATCATATATGTACTTGGAGGAAATAAAGACAATCTATCTA
>JAULBP010063780.1:0-12861 GCA_032355345.1 Lepetodrilus pustulosus
CATCGCCTATTGCTGAGATATTCCTGCTGTGACGTAAAGCACAAATTAATTCCATTAAACGTTCATGAAGGAACATTAATGAAGGAGTCATTTTCTCCTCCCTGACAGCTAGACAATGCTGGTGTATTTACAATGGAACATGACCCTTGTTCAGTTAGACATGCTTGTGGTGGCATTCAGAGACATAAGGGGCACACTAAGATTTCTTTTTCTTATCATTAATAAGCTTAATACAATTACTTTAATGTGCTGGTTATGAAATATTGACAATTCTATCGATCATTTGCTTATATCGCTTTGCACTGTATAGAAAATCATGCAAGTCACATGAAATTATCTAAGGTAATATACACTTACATAGCTGAAATGGATTTTAGTAACCAAGTAACCATCTACGTCCTCTAGAGACTAGTGATACAAGTTTATTTGCAATGAAACTGTTTTACTTCGACCGATCTGTTACGACACCAGGCTAGACACAGTAGAAAATAGGGAAAACTAATTAATTACTTGTAACAACTGCTTTATGATCCCTTAACATTCCAAAGTATTCCCTCTTATTGTACCAAAGTATTCCCCCTTATTGTACCAAAGTATGCCCCCAATGTATATGGGTGCAATACTCCTGCCGGGATGTCAAGCAATAATTCTATCAATCAACAACCTTAATGTATAGTGTATTTAACAATTGTCAGTATGTTGACACATCGATTACCAGGTTAGGGTGTCATGATACAAATGGGTGGTTTATCAATTAATCCCACAACTTAGTATTAATGTTTTTTTGACAAATTGGATGAATCTCAGCTGACTTTGTTCCTTTTATATGTATGTTGTTAAATAACTAAGAACGTTATCCACATGTCCAGTGTATACAATCCTTGTTATCTTATGTCCAGCTTCGATGACCATTTGCACAGCCACCATGCTAAAAGCACCCCTTCCAATCACACCTCCCCGTGATGCCCTGGCCGACAGGTAAGCATCCCTGTACCTCTGATAATAAATAGCCTATGTACCTCCACACTGTACAGCTGATAGCCTATGTACCTCCACAATATACAGCTAATAGCCTACATCCCTCCCCACTATAGCTGATAGCCTCCCCACTGTATAGCCTGCACATCTCCCTAGAACACGTTATGATCCCCCCCAGTCGTCCTCACTGATATAATTATACACTCAGCTGTTTCCATCTGTTTAGTTTTCTCACTCACCACTTCACAGTATTTTTGCAAATTGCAGGGAAACCCTAGTTTACAATGGTACATGTTATACTTTCATAGATGCATGA
The DNA here is from genome assembly GCA_032355345.1 of Lepetodrilus pustulosus. NCBI lineage: Eukaryota > Metazoa > Mollusca > Gastropoda > Lepetellida > Lepetodrilidae > Lepetodrilus > Lepetodrilus pustulosus. The sequence goes on from JAULBP010063780.1 coordinate 1,295, forward strand.
TTACATAAAGCCTTCACACCTCCTCACTGTATGTAGATATATGCATACTTTCATGAGCTTCATTCTTATGTAGATTTATGACTTTATAACTACATACATTTGTATTCTTGATTGCTTCCATAGGGATGCATGCTTACATTCATAATAAGGCTGCTCGATTTGTCAGAAAGCGGCACATCACATGACAGTGACATGACAAATACAACAAACCCGGCACAACCTGGCTCAGAATACTTAGTAGATGTGCCAGTATCTAGCTGAGATGTGCCAGTATCTAGCTGAGATGTGCCAGTATCTAGCTGAGATGTGCCAGTATCTAGCTGAGATGTGCCAGTCACCAAGTACTGGTGCAAGCACTGCAAGTCAGCTAGAAATTTGCCGGGTGGCTTGTGAAATAAAGTGATCTAGCTGCCGGAAGTAGACAAAAGCAGAGCACTTCTACCTAGCCGGTTTGGCAAAGAATTGCCACTAATGATGCATTGGTTAGCTTACAAAGAGCTGCATGATTGCCTAGTGATTCATACTTTCATGTAGTTGCACACTTGCATAGATGCATTACATGCATGCTTACATAGACACAAGTTTTACTTACATAGAGGAGATACAAGCTTATAGAGATGCATACTTACTCAATATCATTGAATATGTTGCTTGTAATTTTTATTATCGAATTCTCTTTCTAAAGTGAAAATTTATATTACTCAATACAGTTTGACCATAAGTTTGATTACTCTTTTTGTGTAAATTACAAGTAACTTCAAATTGACATGTCACTGAAAATAATGTAATAGATGTCTCAGCTTCCTAGTCCTGTCTTTAGGTGGATTATGTCTAGACATACACATCTTACAGGTGGATTATGTCTAGACGTTCACATCTTACAGGTGGATTACATCTAGAAGTTCACATCTTATTATATATCTCATGCAAACTCATTTACCATTTGTGTATATAATAATATTTTGTAACAAATACCTATAACAAGATATCAACAACAATAAAGAAAAAGATAATATTGCTTGTTTATTTCAATGTTTATCTGTATTTTCCTGTTAATATTAATTTAGAAATGTTAGAGAAAGCTGTTAGATGGTCTGTGTCTACTTTCCGTGTGTGTTTGCAGGGTGGAGGAATTGCTGAACCGTAATCCTAAATTCCTGGAAGCATCTGAAGAAGAGGCGGAGGTCACACGACGGCAACACCAGAAGTAGTCACGATGTCGCGTCACAGGGTGTCGAGTCCTGTATGAATTCCACTGACTCTCTGTCAGACAGCCGCCTCAACATGGACGTCATGTGACGATGTGTAATTTCTTTGTGTGCAGTTTAATCCACTTCATCCCGCCAGTCTATGTACATAAAATACCTCTAACTCCCTCTCACAATCTGTATATAAATATAAATACATTTTTCTCCTATGAAGTGACCTCGCTCGTAAAATTATGTCCTTGAATCATATTGAAACTTATTGATGTTTGGGAAGATTTCTTAATGTTATTGGGTCAATTGAAGAAAGCCCATTTTGGGTTTCTTCATACTGATGTTTGTGATACAATCTTTAAAAAAAACCTTCATTACGTAACCAACTTCAAATGTTTTAGAAAGTCAATGTTTCAAGATGGACGCTCCAGTGGTTTCTGAACTGAGAGTAATATGTCTGTGATTCCAGCCAATCATGATGGTGATGTGATCCATCTGTCAGATAGTAACCACCCCCCAACCACCCGCCCCCCTGTCTCCGGTCCTATTTACACTGTGTTGTCATGGCATTCTTGGTTCAGATGCATATTTCACTTATATTTTTCAGAATATGTTGATGATGCTGCCATGGTAACTGTGAAAGGGCTGTGTCTTTCTCATGTGTTCCACAAACAAATTGTCTATTGCTGTTTGTCGTACTATTGTGTGTCAAAGATGACTGACTATCAAATCCACATGGCCACAGATGTAAGGGTGCCCTTTCACGAAGCTCTCTTATCCACTAAGGGACCGTAGCGCTCTTTTCCAATAGCTACTGCACTGCTAAGCAAGCGCTATGGTCTCTTAATGGATAAGAGAGCTTTGTGAAAGGATACCCTGGTATCTAATCAGTAATCGCATGTCTCAGGTTTATTTCCTCCTAGTGATGCACACATTGTACAGATAAGACTGAAAAACAATTATCACCGATTATTGTGAAACTCGACTTGAGCATTGCACGCATATAACACTGGCATTCATTTTTCTAATCTCAAGGTCAAATCTAATGGGAGACATATGACAAGACTCCTTTAAAAAGTCAAGTTTCACAATACACTATACGTGTAATTGTACTTTTGTCCTATTTGTGTGTGCAGCATTAGCTGTTAATTATTATTGAATTGATGTAAATAGTATTTCCATAACATGAGAGAATATCAAACTGTAAATTTGAATGATATTCCTGTACATATTCACAATATGTAACTTCTACTACTAGTACTACTGTATTTATATATATGGTGTATGAAACTCCCTGTTTGGGCACTATCAAGGCAATATGGTAAGGGTGAATTGTTTATGATTTTAATAGGTGCCAAAATAGCTAGTGCTAGTGTCCAAGTCGTACTAAAGGAGCGGAAGTTAGAACTCGTTCTACATCCTGCCAGACAGGGGGATCCACCACAGGTTTGGCGAAATAGACTTTTACTGGATACTACACAATATTCTATTATCTTTATTATCCCCAGTGTAATATTACGCATTTGTAAGTTTGCTAAGGCAAAAATGGATTATTTCTTAAATGACGCAATTTTCATGAAATATTCAAACATAACACTAGTTTACATTTGTAGTGTCATTTTTGTGTGTGGGTTTTAAAAAGAATTAATCTGCTTCATCGCAATGTCAGCTAACAACCAATTGAAGTGTCTTGAAAATGGGACATGCATTAGTACATGCTATGGTGTGACATGTTTTTGAACATGCTAGAGCAATAACAAACCAGTCCTACTGTGAGTGGTACGAGAGAAATATACCTGAACAGCACTATGAGTGGCAATATCAGTAATTCCTTGAACCTGTTTAATTGTATGTATTGTTTGTGTTGATAATATACTATTCATATATGTTTGGTGCAATATTAGATGGAAATTTACATTATTAAAATCAAACAATTGTACCTCATTTTACAGAATTTCATTTAGAATACGGACTATATTTTGTTACAATAATTACAAAAATATTATTAAACTTTTCAATACTTGATGAATATTTGTGTAATTACATACATCTGTAGGATATGTATATATGCCTTGAATACAATGCTAATGACCAAGTATCAGGTCTGTATGCTGAACAACGGTCAACAGAATGACGGGAAACTGATAATAAGTCTCAGTTATAGAGATTATCATAGACTAGTGTTTTGATTTTTGCATATCATTCTCCCATGTAGCTTTATTCCACATCTCTTGATTGTATTCCAGGTATTGATTTTAACAGTGTTGTTACATCACCCGCTTTGTTTCAAACTTGAATTAGTATTTGCATAATGATGACTTTTGTCTTGTTTTGTTTAACAGATTGCATGGTATAGTCCAACCATTATGTGAACAGTGTTTGAAATAAGTCATCTACAGTAAGTGCTACATCAGTAAATGTCAGATATACTACCAGTATAAAGATCTATAGAGTGGTGGTCTCAATCAGTTAAGAAGTCGAGTTTAGAGATACAGTCAAACCACATTATAATGGTCTCTGTTCCACCGGTTTCTCCTTTTACCAGTCAACTTTTAATCATTACGGATTTCCTACTTAACTCGACGACCGATTGATATGATTATCGGGTTGTTTCGCTTACTGGTCAGATTTCAACAATAATGGTATCCGTGATAACGGGGCGGACAGTATCTAGAGTGTGTTCCAAACCTGACCAGCTCACTTGGCCACTGCCGTACACTGCCGTACCGGTGTCAAATGTGTGTCATGATAAAACAGCATGTCGGTGTCACTTGCTATTGCTTTACATTAGTGTTACTGTCATGCCAGCTCTTCCATATTACAAAGTTCAAAGACTGTTTCATATTATTGATTACAATATTGAACGTGATTTGAGAATTGGACACATAATCTTGGGTGGAAAGTGCTGTTGATTTTGTTCTGTATTATTTCTGATGAAGTGCTATTTTGTTATGTACTATATTGTCCGTTTTGTTGAAGTATTGTATACCTGTTATACAATGACCATTCCTATACTAGTATTAGTGCTGCCTATAACTTGCTATGACGGTGAACAACTGATACATGTTGTATAAGCTGGCACTGGTATGGTTTCTACTATTCAGAATGCTATATGTAATCATGTAACTAATACACCAAGCAAATAAACAACCAAATGGAAATGGAAAATGTTATAATTGAATACTGTAACTTGTACCCGCTGCCTAGTGTATTGAAATATGTTTGAGGAGTTATTTATAGCTTCGATATATTCCTACTGCACTTTAAGTATTTGTATGGGCACTCATTTCACAAACCTGTTATACAACTACCGGTAGTTAACGCACAAGTTGATGCTATTGTTGGATTATTCTAGCATAGTAGGGCTTCCAGGTCCAAAATTATTTCACAAATAAGATCTAATTATCACTTCCTGGGTTACCGTTATATGAAATCCTTGTGAAATACATTTTCAATGTTATCTTTATACTTATGAAATCCTAACTGGTTAAAACGTATATTGAGTGTAATTTGTACTTTGTCATGTTTCACCAATACCCTTGCCTGTCATTCCGATATTTACTACCACCTATTAGTATTCCATGCGTAGTACAGGTGTGACATCAATACACTGAATCACTGTTAGCATCCATCTTTTAGGGCTGCTGTAACTAACTAAATGTGTGTGCAGATTTGACAAGAGCGACTTCTGCCTGTCCACTAAACATGACATTGGTTTTTGTTGTTGATTTTGATATTTGAAGTTGTAAATATGCAGCGATAATTAACACAAATGACCAATTTCCATGAATATGCTAAAATTGAATTTAATTTGTTATCCTGTGCATGAACATTTTGTGAAAGTTGTAGACTTTAATGGAATTTCTGTCAACATCTGTGCAATGGCCATGAACTTGCTACTTTAATTTCTTTCTAGGAATTTAAATATATTCATATGCAATAAACTAATAAGGTTATTTATATCATTAACAGCAGCATTTTAGTTGAACAACAGCATGTGTCCATCACCACTCACATTCAAAGTAAAGTTAAATTGTTGCGTCTATATGTACTTTTCAGTTTTCAGCAATTTTCCCTTGTAACATATCTGTTAAGGTATCTGTTAAAGCATCTAATTTGGATTTAGACTTTACGTTGCAGTGGGAATTTCACCCATTGGCATTGACCAGATAAAGAAACTCAGTGTCAAATATTGGTGGGAATAATGAACAAAATGGGTACCTGGAAGTTCACTAAATGTCAAAGTGCAAAGGGAGATAACCTACTACATGATACTAACTTTTATGAGCTTAAGTACCAGCTACTAAATAATTTGATTAGATAAACATCTCTGCTCAGACAGTGTACACAACATGTCCAGCTATTTGTAGAGATACCAATTTAGTATTATTCAAATCAGTTTTGTTATACCCATGTGTGATCAGATATTCTGAGATGAAGGATTGGTGGATTGAATAAAACGTTATCACTGTACATGTGTTGTTTTGTGTGATGTAGCTGCCATTCTCAGCTGTGCGAGTAGACGTCTTCTGTTCTAGCACTAACACCAACAGTACTACCATATGATCCTCACTATAGTAAATATTGTCAAAACAGCAATGGAAGGCATAGAAGAATATTAAAATTACTGGGTGTATCAAAAGGCACGTTTCCATACAAGCTTAATTTGTGTAAGACATTCCTAGCATGCTTAGCTCCACAGCAATACATGTGCAGAGAGCATCCAATAAAAGTAAAATGACATGCTTGAAGTCGCTGCTCAGATCAAAGTCTATATCAGTAGTGAATTTGTAGGTTATTTCTGGAACTTGGTGCTATCAGACATGCAGGGCTCTGGACTAAGGTAAAGTGCTCTGTGGGCAACCTATTTTTTAACATATTGATGCTTTAGTGCCTTTACAACTTGCCCTGGCTAGCCCTGCGAGCAAGTAACTCAAAATGTTAGTCTGGAGCCCTGTCATGTCATCTTGGTTCTCCGAATATTGGACAATTTGCAAACAACTAACTTGGGAATGTTTTCCCCCCAACTTATTTTGCAATACTTTTCTACAATGCTTGTCTATCTGATGGATTAAACAGTTACCGTAATCAGATCAACTATGATCACCAAGATCTACATTCCAAGTGCAGGTTGTAGAGTAGCTGTAAAAACTGTAAAAAGGCTAACGTTCTCATCCATGTTTACTGGCAATACTTGTAGGTGTACTGTATCTAGTATGTGCTACAGGAATGGTAAGATTGACAGGCAACCTACATGAAGAAATGACAGTGCAAACAATTATTCAAATATATTTATTCTTGCTGACATGAAGTCATGATCATGAAAACTAACAAGGATTGAATGAAGAATATATCCTACTGCCAAGAACCAATAAGATCATCCCACTTCCAGCATATTGCCAAGGTATAATATACGGAAATATGCTTATTTACTAATAAATATATGCATGATAATACTGATAAAAAAAAAAGAAATAGGGCATATAGGTATGCTTCATGATTTAGGACTTCTTCCAGTTTATTAACAATTTACTTAATCATTCTGATACTTAGAAATATCAATTGGGTTGATGACCAATTACAAGCATTCTAAACACTACTAGTCGAACTGATGAAAATCAAGGGATAGAAAGAAGAAATACCCCTGCCAAAACAACGGAACTTGAAAACTAGACACTGAACACTGGGGGCAGGGGAGACAAGCGAGTCTGGGAGGAATGTCTATCCAGGCGGCCACTCCAGCTGCCGCTGTCCAAACACGTGTATGTGCAGGTGATACACGGACTGACCACCGTCCTGGCCATCGTTGATGACCACACGATAGCCATTGGTCAGTCCACGGTCTGCGGCCACTTTCTTAGCCACCAGCAGCATGTGACCCAGCAACTGTGTAGAGAAGAGATAGATGTAAATATATACATGATTAGAGCTTAACATTACAGCAGGAATAGTCTACCCTAACAGTAAATGCAACTACACACATACAACAGCATAACTATTATTACAGTGTCCCCTCAACATAAGGCTGTTCGATACAGAGCGGATTCAGATATAAGGCTGTGTCAGATATGGATCCCGTTTTTAGTTTTGTATTACTCTATAAGGCTGGTGGTATGTCATGGACCCCAAATTCAGCGTTATATCGAGGGGACACTATTATTATTATTATTATTATTATTATTATTATTATACATGTACCATAATTTGAATCAACATGTGCGAAATAATTACAATTAGAACTGTAAAATTTAGATGTGAACCACTATCATAGAAATTAATTAAAAAGTTAAGACACAAAGATAATTGGTAAACATGGCAAATAACAAACTTGGTAGGAGCACTACCTTGTCATTGGGTAAGACATCCTGAATAGAAAGGTAATACACTAATAAACGACTAGTTCACGATGGTCAGCAACGTTGTCTGGGCTACAACCTCTCTGAAGACAACAGCGTCATGCTAGTATGCTAACTTCCGCAAGTTTTATCTTTTTAAATCAATGCATCTCCAGTTGCCTCCAGCTCCAACAAGGTTAACATAGATGTCAGGCGAGTTATTTCCGACGTCGGAACAAAGCAAGACATGTTTCCATTAGGTGGCATTCAGGAGTCCCAGAGAGATGGAAATCTTTACAACAGGTGTAAGCGACATCACTCCAAATAATCTTCTCTGAAAGAAACAATCTAAAAAAAGTTGTATTATCTCCTTGGGGATGTCCGACCTGCCTCGACACTTATATGTATCTGTCCAACAATCAATTACGGCAAAGTTCAGCTAGCGGAAACACTATTAACATGGAAGGTGATGATCACTCAGAGCTACGCGATAGGAGCTGCATGGCTATTCATACTGCGCCGCTGTGGAAGTCTACCATGTGTGAGCTCCATTAAACATCTCCTGTGCTAATTCGCTGCGCTGCTGGTTAGCTAAGCTTGTTCTGATGTACAGCCACTGTTACTCTCCCTTCATCCCATCTCTTAGACACTGGAACAAGGCAATGTGGTAAAACTCCGACGTGAAAATGAAACCCAGCAAGCAAATGTTTGCAGTTAACCTCGCCGTGGGTAGTTTTCACCTACCAGCGATATGATACAATTAACCCATTTAAAAAAAAATAATCAACATCATACGGTAACAAAATTGTATCATGTGGAATATATTCCACAGAAATTGTATTGCGTTTGTCTAGATGCACATTGAGGTCATCTACAGGAATCAGGTGTGCTTGTTGTATGTAATAAAAGTTCTTGGTAGTTTTATTGAGGAGAGAGGACTAGCTATGCAACACATGTAATCTAATCAGGATAAGATAGTGAGTGATGGGAGAGTGGGAGAGTTAACATGGTATGGGGTATGCCACCTATCAATAAAGAAACATAATGTGCTACTGGCAACCAGATGACGAAGTGTTCATCTCACCTCCCAGATACATCTGATCATACTTCACCAAGGTGGACTATAGTTAGGGTTGTCATTAATTAAGGTCGTAGTGTATAGGTACCAGGGTATCCTGTCACGAAACACTCTTATCTACTAAGAGGCTGGTAGCGCTTTCTTAGCAGTGTACTAGCTATTGGCAAAAGAGCGCTACTAGTTTCTTAGTGGATAAGAGAGCTTTGTGAAAGGATACCCATGCCATTAAATCAGGTCACCTTTTCATAAAGCTCTCCAACCCATGAAAAGATAGTGCTCTCATAGCGATCATCCAGATAGATACAAGAGCAAAATGCTCAGTTAGTGGATACTAGAGAGAATAGTGGTCTCATAGCCATCATCCCCAGATACAAGAGCAAAATGCTCAGTTAGTGGATCGCATGAAAGGGTACCTTGGACTTCAGAATGTCTACGATCATGACGTCAAATCTTTGTACAACTGACCGAAAGGAAATCTGGTAGCCATCAACATTACACACAGAAATAAAACCTGAAGTGGTCATTCAAAGTCTTTGATGGTCGTATCAGACCCATACAGGCCACACTGCCAGCAAAATATGGCATTTCCTTTGGGAACAATCATAGGCAATCTTAGCGGAAGAAAGTCTGGAAAATGGTCCAAGAAGAAACGGACAGACCTGGATCTTCATATCCACCAAATCCTACTAAACCTCCTGCAGCTGTCATAATAATAAAGCCACATCTGACTGGAGACACATCCGACTGGAGACATTATTATACTATTGTCAGCCACCTAACTGAATTACTCTCCTCATGATCCCGATAAAAAAAAAACACATCTAGAATTCTATGATTGCACAACTTGGTTGTAACAGAGATATTTCTTTTATTTTTTTTTTATTGGAGATTGTAGACTATCTTTAATTCCATGGTTGGCTCCAATGTGGCTGGCTATTGACAATCATTATTTCATTGGTTGATGAATGTAGACCATTGACTTCAAATGTAATAATGCATACTTCAAACTCGCAACTGTTGGTTCTTAGAATAACTATATTATCACACTTCATCAAAAATTAAACTCTGTAGATAGCTGCTTTCAAGATTCTTTCTCTAATATCATAGCTTATAGCACTGTTTCTATGTGCATGTACGTATTCATTTCTCTATGTGAATGTATGTATTTATTTCCATGTCCATAATCTAGCTGCCAGTAGCACACATTACAGAGACCGAGGGATGTCAAATTCTAAAAATGTAAAATATACGAGAAGCCATTTTCAGGTAAATGAGATATCTTTTTCAACAAAGGACATTTCCTGCAGGTTTATCGCGTGGGGATCGCTGGTTTCTATTTTCCCCGATACGTCGGACGCAGATCGGTTCCTGCCAGACTTTCGACGGCGGACAACTTCTTCATCAGTGAGTCATGAGACAGGTAATGTTTTCATCTCGGAACGGCAAAAAGACGTCAGGAGATTTTCAGTATGGAACATTGCGAAGCTGTGTAGCCTGGTTTACCAGATGCGCGATACCCGAGAAGGGTCTACAGTGTGGCAGTCATTACCAACCGAAAATACACGACTTTTAAAAGTCCACAATTTGTACAGAAATGAGAAAATATTGTAGCCTAATGACGGAAACATAGATCTGCTATCACCAGGGTCTCAAATATCAAAATGTGTACGGCTGAGATAAAACTGCAAGTGCATCTTTGTATGTTCATTATATAGTCACATTAGTCACGTTAGTCAGACGGGTTAGTCATCAGCCGGAAGTTCGGGTCAGATTTCGTAGCACGAGAAGAACAGAGACTCATTCAGGTAACAAGTACTGGAGAGTGTTATCAGGGCAGGATAGACCATGTTATCAGGGCAGGATAGACCATGTTATCAGGGCAGGGTAGACCATGTTATCAGAGCAGTATAGATCACAGCAGGATAGACCATGTTATCAGAGCAGTATAGATCACAGCAGGATAGACCATGTTATCAGAACAGGATAGATCACAGCAGGATAGACCATGTTATCAGGGCAGGATAGACAATGTTATCAGGGCAGGGCAGACCATGTTATCAGGGCAGACCATGTTATCAGGGCAGGGTAGACCATGTTATCAGAGCAGTATAGATCATAGCAGGATAGACCATGTTATCAGAGCAGTATAGATCACAGGATAGACCTTGTTATCAGAGCAGGATAGATCATGTTATCAGAGCAGGATAGACCATGTTATCAGGGCAATGCATGGGACCATGTGCCACAATACAGAATATCACAGAATATCTCAAATATTTCGACACACTAAGTCCATCCTACCAACTTGAACAAAAACAAAGCAGCCACTGACACTACAAGGAAGTCATTTTCGTCATACCAATTAAATATTTATACCAACACAAGAACAGATTTCTCGCCTTTGACTTTGGATTCTGCTAAATGTTGGCCGTCATTGCACATCACTCTATGCTGCTCACACAGAAGCGAGCAAGCGCTGAATTGCACGTCTGAAACCCAGCCAGCGATGCATGCTGCATGTAAAAACTGCACTACTGGGACGTGCGCCGGTGTGGAGCGTGGGAATCGCATTCTCCCGTGTCCTATATACCTGTCGCAGACGTGGGCATCATTGAATCGCTGAAATGTTGCATTTGGATAGATCCCCCAACCAGCGTAAAAACAGCAAACTCTGAAGTGTGCAAGTACCGGCCGACTGACAGCAGCAGACAGTGTTGTGTGAACTGGGTGAACGACTTCAATGATTGGAATCTAGGTGCAAATTGGGAATAATTGTTTCCCCATAAAAATTGCGTAACATAATGGAGTCATGACTTGTGTACTGGTTACGGGCCTATTATCGCCCAGGACCTATTATCGCCTACCCCCCGCTGTAGCCCTTCCGCGTTCGTGATTGATTTGGATTATGGTATATTTTAAATAAAGAACACCTACTAATCACCAATAGATGATAAT
>JAULBP010063889.1:0-12848 GCA_032355345.1 Lepetodrilus pustulosus
AGAGAGAGAGAGAGAGAGAGAGAGAGAGAGAGATATGGGTGGGAGTGGGGGGTTACGCGATTATTCATATCATTATACATGCCCTGCTTGTAATAATTATATGTTACGACGATACTCAACAGCCGCGTCTGGTACTGTTTGACCAATGTCTGATGCTTACATTGGCATTTAAAGAGGAGATTCGTCAGCAATATAATTAAAGTTGGTTCGTTTCTGGTAGAAAGCGAAAATGATAAAGCTAAGTTATGGGCTTCTTTCTCCAACCCCATTTACCGGACTACCAGCCATGCCACGTTCTATAATATAGTTCATGTATTCTTCTTGTTGCTCGTATATATATAGTACATTTCGATAATTGCTATGTATTTACAATTACAAAACAATATATAAATCCACTCTTGCTATATGTAAGTACAAGCACAATCTTACTATGTATAAGTTATATCTTATAAGTCAAACATTGCAATGTATAAGTAGTCCAATCTTACTATGCACAATATTATAAGTTTAAGTTTAAACATTGTTATTCAACATGAAATGGATAGGTTACAAGTTATTACAACTTAATATTTTTTTAAACGCTCCATGAAGAGGAAAAAAAACCCAGAAAAGATGGGGAGAGAAGAATTCTAGGATTGTAAATATCTACATAAGTATATTAAGCAACTCGTTGTGTTTGTTTAATGTATAACTGTACTAATTCTAAAATAGTTTCATTTCATTTAAGTCTGAACATCCATTTAACAACAGATTCATATTTTATTGTATATTGTAATTGTTTTAATATTTGTTGGCATGTTTTACATTATGTGATGTATTTCGGACAATCAAGTAAATAATGGACAGCATTTGCACAGGGATTACCACATAGACATGAAGGAATATCAAAGGTCTAATGCATGGAAGCAAACTATTTTAATTGGTAATAATACATCTTGTATTGCAGCCTTTCTGCTATGCGTGTAGTCACGAACTTCTGGTTTAGATCGAAAGTACCGATACAGTCTCGTTTCATGCATTAGACTCCATATATTCCAGTTTTAAACAAATCATTATTCAATGGAATATCGAAGTTTAGTGCGTAGAATACAGTATTTCCTTGCCCAGTAAGAATAATAGTCAGCTGAAATAACATATCGGTTCCTTATACTAGATTTAAATCTTGATACGTTGTTACATTGCCTAATTTCATTTGATAGCTCATTGCATATAGTCTATGAGTAAATGGTACAATTACAATTCCAGTTAATGTTCAGGTTATAAATCAACTTAAATGATCATGATCTGTCTCAGAACATCAATGGCCGACTTTGTCGCAACGAAATTCGCCTCTGATATGTATGCAATGAGACGTAGAGTGAACCGTTCAACCTACTGAATTGTCATAGGTATTTAAAAGAGTGACACGAATTTACGATCGTTGTAAATGTGTCGTGCGCATGTTCAGCTTAACAGCATACATGATTTCAATGTATCGGAAAGATAATTATGTATGTAGTATGAAGCTGACCTCTCAATTCCAGACACACAGATAATACGCAGTTTCAATATGTGACTATATGTAGCAAGCGACACGTACCAGGTCTACGTTTAACGGCATCTATCCGTTACGTAAAGTCAATTTACAGTAACAATTCTAGACCATTACTGTGAATAACAACACCGAAGTGTTTGTCAAGTCAATCCTTGCACAGCTATAATCAGTAGCCACAACTGACCAGTCGTTACTCTTTCCTCCAGTGTTCGCAGGGGCAGCCAAATGACCTTGGGAAAGGTCATCGCGACCTGGTCGGAACAGTTGTGCAAGATCAACGTTATATACAGTATCTCGTGGCGCCGCTGATATAACGGGATTTGGATCAAGACCACTGGTTCCGTTAATTGGCTGGAGCGCCACTGGTTATTAATTCGCTTTTACTTGCAACTACTACGTTAATCTACGTATTGCTATTATCATTTAAAGTTCATGGTAGAGATGAATTCGCATGAAATTGGACACTCATAAACGTATAATACTGTGGCACTATTTTTGAGTAATTGTATCGAACTGAAATTGCCATGTATAAATATTTCAGTGCAGTGTTTGGTTCGTCCTTGTCACACTATACCAATTAACGATCTACGTGGTCGTTTATTCAAGAAGTCTTGATCGAACATGTCCCTTCGTTTGGGAAAACGTTTGAATAGCACGCCAAATCAAAAGCAATGGCTAAGCATACATGTATATAGGTTGAATTGGTTTGCAATGGTATAATGCTAATGCTCTTGTTTATGTGTGCTCGTAGCAGTGGTATAGAACCAGCACACGAGATATTTGACGACTGGCACTATCGAGAATTGCTGACCCAGCAAGTTGAAACATGGGTCACTTTTCCTATGTGGTTAGTAACAGGTGGCCGAGGTTTGACCACTGTCTGCACAACACGCTCATGTTTTCTAGTAATAGCCTCCATCTGCCCGGCTCTGTTTTTGTTGTTATTAGTGGTGACGACGAACTGATCAAGACATGTTCTCCGAAAAACTGAAAAGAGGTGACCAATTTTTGCACGTTTCTGACTACTTGAAGATAAATTAATCTGCGTAACCTGTTTCATGAAATAAGAAAAATGTACGTTATGCTTAGGTTCACAGCGATCACCCATGATCAATGTGTGATGAAAATGTTTCATTTCTTTTAGTAATAATAATGGTCAGGGTATCCTTTCACCAAGGCCAAGCTCTCTTATCCACTAAGAGACAATAGCGTTCTCTTTGCCGATAGATAATGCACTGCAGAGAGCGCTATGGTGTGAAAAGATACCCTATTATATAGAAAGTATGGATGACAAATCACGACAAAACACAATGAATACAATATATCAATTAGCTTATTATTATTAATTTAGATGGCTTCTTTCAGCGAGATTAAATAAATATCATACATAATTTAATAAACAGGTTCTACAGGTGTAGTTATAATCTATGTCCTTTGGGCGGTAGAACGGATAACGATAGCAGGTTCGATTCCAGTCGTCAGATCCAATGTATTTTCCGTGATGTAGATCAGTTTCACATGCGGGGAACGTTGCGCTGCTCACTCTGTACATGTAGGGTTCTATGATTATTGATTTAATAGTACCCTTGACAATGCCAAATACCTGTTTTTCACACCTCCATATTAACTGACCGACATGTATGCATAACATACAGTGTAAATGATCGTGTATATAATTATATAAATGTCTTTCATCAACCCATCCATGGTTTGTTATTGTACATGTACATATACCTGTATTCCTGATATTTATTTATTCCTGTATATAATATACCCATACATAATCATGTATTTTTAGCACCCAGTGGATTGCACCTTACTTACTTCGTCTTGCGTGTATAGACTATATCTCATTATATTTATTTCACCCAGGATATTATTATAGATTGTAAATAAGGAGAGGTCTTTGATAAGTATTTTACTTTAGTCTGATCCTGTTAAATGTGTGTCAATAAAATGTTGAAATTAAATCAGATCCATCTGTGCATATTCAAAATATCCTTCTCTTCGTGTTCAAGGCCAACACCTCGTTTAGCATCCAGCAATAGTTCTCGTTGGTTGGCTATAAAGCTGTGGTATTGTACGAAAGGATTGCATGTGAAAATACTTGGCTATTTCAGTCAGAAGAAAGACATGGGTGTAAGTAAACTGCATAGTCTTAATATTCAGTCATACAGAAACAATACGACTTAGCATTATTCTTGTATGTAAATGGTTTATATAACTTCGATTAGAATCCCGTGATCGGCCGATTAAGGACACACATGGTTCAAAAGTTCACTTGTGGACCAAACGCGCTGCTACAACAATAGAGAGCGTGCTCACTAACAATTTCCATCTGCAATTTCCACTAAAATGATACAGAAAGAGAAATGATCATTGTCTGGTCCCTTGCCTTATAAATAAATAGCAAATATGGTTGCAAACTCGTACTTCGATCAACGTGCTTCATTTAGCGATGGCAAGGCCAAATTACTGAACAGGTTTTCCAGCAGGGGTCATCATAGTTCACGTCTATATATGCGAGATGATAGTCACTGACCGGTGACTGGAGATTTGACCGCTGCCAAACGGCCAGTCGTCAAATGGAGTGGTGCGGTCTAGGGTTGTCTGATATACATTCTGACAGATACCATATGCACTGTACTGGTCACCATACAGTGATAATAAGGTGACGTCATGGTGGCTATTGGCGAGGTGGTCAGTTGTGGTCAGCGGGCTGGACGCGGCTGGAGTGTTGGGAGACTCTGTCAACTGGCGGTACGTATATTTAAATATGAGTTAGTCTCTGGGAAGTGACTTAGTGGGCGTTGATCGTAAATTATTATTATAACATATGTCAGCACGTCATCAAACCTATATTAGAGTTATACAAAGCTTCTTAAGTGTCTACTTATGAATGATAATCATTTTACAAATTAAAAGTATGTTATTGAGATTATTTTTTTTTCAACTATAGTGGAACAAAATCTTGGACAATTTATTTCACGATAATTATAAGAAGTAAAACAACACAAATAATATACCGTTGGATAATTAAAACTGAACGCTAACAAATGCAACTTTCAAGTGCATATCCGCATAACCTTCCTATACTACTAGTATATTGCAATTATATAAAACGAATAACATGTTAACAAGTAACTATGGAATTGATAAATAAAATTAACAATAATATTGGGCCAGGGAGTCAAATAATAGAAGCAGCCAAGCCATCGCGATACGCGTCTGTTTTGTGTTGTTTTTATTAAAAATTTGTTATTCAAGATGGAAATATTATGTATATTGTGTGTCCATTACGGACTTCCATATAGGCATATCCGTATGGATGGGTGTATGAGAAGTATTGTGCGCGCTGTGGCGACATGCATACATAGCAGGTCTGATATGGTCGATATCTGACTGTACGCTTGGCCTTTACGTGGTGTCAAAAGTTCACCAGCAACTCAGGGTCGAGGCTCAAATCTGCCCAGAACACAGCTCTGAGAATGGAAGGAAACGCTGCGGTCTAACTTCGAGGTACGGCTTTGTTTTAACAATCTTAAAATGTTATTCTGCGTTTATAACATACTGGGGGGGAAATAATAATACTAATAAGTAATGATTACTTTTTGGCTATGCTGCGTATTTTTTCGTCACTGTTTGCTGCTTTAAGCTGCAGACTGCAAACATAAAGAAAAATACGTTGAAACATTAATTTTAGGTCCGCATATTAAACTATATATTGTGTTTATGGCAACAAGTTTATAAAGCGAGGCAATTAAAGTGTATGATACTTTGTTTCATTAATGCATTTCTCACAAAATAATATATGCTAGGTTTGCTTTTAATTTGGACATTATTTCTAGCTATACTTGTTTATCGGTTTATAGAACCATTTTTGTACCAATCTTTTAAAGAAGTTTTGTATGAGACTGTAAGTTTCCTTAGAATACATCCTTTTCAAAAGTGTATTCATTTCTATTTGGTGTTCTGTTCGCTATGTTTCACCTATATATTATTGTAGAAAGTATTTAACCAATAAGCATATGAAATGTAGTATAAGCAAAATGTAATGTTTTCTAAATGCATAGGAAAGAATCGTAAAGCAGGGCGTTTTACCAACAGGAGCCATGATATCTCATTAAGCTATTAATAGCATAGTGCCAAGCACTATGAATGGCAAATATTCCATAATGTATTGATCTTCTGAATAGGAAGCCTTAATTGGCTGTGTCGATCAGCCTCGTTCCTGGTAATGACCTTCCTCGTAGGGGTCGCATATATTAGCATGTTGAACGAACAAAGTTGGCTTTGTTCATGAAAATACATTTACTTGTTGTCTCAAACATACTTTCGCTAATGTTTCTTAAGACATTTTATAGAATGTACATACATTTAATCTTTTGGTCTGTGAGGTATTTTGGTATTTGTTGAAATAGAAAAGTGCGCAACGTATAGAATTACTTCTGCTCTAATGTCAGAGACGTACGAGTGTAATGTTATTTTCATCTTTTATTTTCCAAAAGGTCTTTACTAGGTATACGAATTCAAATGAATGTTGTAGATGGTAGCCAATTGCAGCATAAATGCGTATTTCAGAGTGAATTGTATTTCTTGTATACCACATAATATAGAACAGGAACCCTTTACTGCTGTAGCTACCATTGATGATAAATGTTAAGAACACGCTACAAAATGCAAGCCTATCATCGTTATACATACAATAGTTTTAGTTATCATATTGTAATGTATTATTTCGACAAAAAAAAGGCTTAAATGCAATTCACCAACACTTACAGCGAGTGTTCCTAAGGTTCTACTTACAATCAATTGTAGGGAAAACTGTTCTCAGAAACGGAGTCTTGATCGTATAATGAGAGAAGTATCTTTGTACAAGAGTGTTTTTTCTTTTACTTTTATATTTCTCATAAGAATATTATAACTTCCATATAATTATGGTTATGCTGGTTGCTACTTCGTAACACATTCTTTTATAAAGAAAAGACTTAACTATTTCACTAACAATACTTCTTGGACTAATCTTCTTACCTTTCCCAAGCCTTGAGGCCTGTTCAAAGAAGGCTTTCCATAGTCCAGAAATTTAATCAAAACGGTCAAACGGTCAAAAGCCATGCGGTGGATTGTTGCCCATCAGAGGGTGAAATCAAATGCTGTGTTCTAATGAACGATGCTTAAGAGCCTTTGTAGGTCCGTTTATGCGGGTCAAACTGTGGGCTAATGACATGTGGCTAAATTAAGACCTTCAAGTGATAAAGGTTCTTCAAAAGCAGAAATGGTTCACATGTTGAAATTTATTATGCTTTTGTTCAGATTTCTGTATTGATACTTGTCGTTTAACCGGATCCGCCTTGTTAGCATGTTTAATAGTAGAACACGTCAATTTATACAGGTATGAGAATATATGTATATGCATTGGAAATGACAGTTATAGGTGCTTGTAAGTCGTGGCATGGTTTGCATCGTATTGGTTTAATGTCAATGAACACATGGTAGATGATGCAGCGTTATATTAAGCTTGCGGTTTATAGCAAACTTTCTGTTTAACATGACGTAAATACTTTCCATACCAAATAACGTTAGAATTTATATCAAATGAATGGCATATTTCATTAATGAATAGTGTACTAACACGTTGACATTAAAATGTCGAAAGTCTTTTTTTTAAATCATATTTTCCCTCGTGATACTTTTTTTCCCGCGAACCAACGCGTCATATTCAACCGTCATCCCCTTCATAGTCACAATAAAAAATATATACATCATCAAACCACAGAAGCCATGAAGCGTACGAATCCACAACACAGCGTGCGTTACCAGGAAAACGCTATTATTTTCCATTGTCGTATTTCGCATTAAACCTCGAGACCGCATCACCAACTTCCCATGTAACCTTACGCTACAGTTCAAGGCCAATTGGTTTGAAAATTGCACCTGGTTTACAAACACCTTTTGTTCTGTTCAAGTCAAGACTCCCCGAGATTATCATAAATCTAGATAACTCTCCGTCTGTCTTTCGTCCTGTCTTTTGTGTGCAATTGTGCGAACTTATTTTTTGCCCTGTATTTGACTCCAATTAGGAAAGTAGTCCACGTAAGAACACTTGTAGCTAATTTGAAAATATGTATATCTCGAGGTGATATGATGATTCACGACAATACATAATCGATATGAAAGCAGAATGGAAACGAGGCTCTTGTTTAATGTCAGAAGCGCGTTAACAGGGCGGTAAATATTTGATGTCGATAAGTTATTGGATATTGTAATTAACAAGCAGTTTAATCTATTGAGCCTATAGAACTAGTGCACATATGTTCGCATACAGTATGTATAGTGTATGTATGCAAACAGTACTTAATGAAATTGTATTAAGAAAGTAAATTGCAAATTAATTACTTTGAGACAACGGATTTAATAACCTTTTCATGATGTATTTAATAATCACATTCACAATCATCATAATCATAATAAAACTGTATGCATTCATAACTCCATTCATTAGTTTATACCGTTCTACGTTTTCCTTTATTATTAACATCAAAATCCATGGTGTACAGCAAAATAAGGAGAAAGAAAAAGAACCTGTTTCCATGATTGTAAAAACACACCACCCTCACTCCACGAGGCGAGCGGAAAAAAACTCGAAAAGGGAAAATACGTGTTGAGATTCTCCCAGATATTGGCGCCACCTGTTGGTGGCGGGCCGACATATCTAGAGGTGAAGAGTTTACCTACTACACGATGTATACCCACTGGTACCACGTCGATAACAGCTTGCCAATGGCTGTCACGTCGTCATATCGCACGTGGAGATAGCTGAACACTTGCATAACATATTCCTGGTGGATTGCAGCAAAGATTTAGCCGTACAAGAACACCAACAACAGATGTTTTGCACAGTGACATATTCCTCTACTAAAGCTAATATACGTCATTCCATTAGAATGGAAAATCCCAATTTTGTAGTTAAGAAATTCCTTATAGGCTTATATACCAGTATACCTATATTTCTTCTAATCATA
Source organism: Lepetodrilus pustulosus (assembly GCA_032355345.1). Taxonomy (NCBI): domain Eukaryota; kingdom Metazoa; phylum Mollusca; class Gastropoda; order Lepetellida; family Lepetodrilidae; genus Lepetodrilus; species Lepetodrilus pustulosus. The sequence goes on from JAULBP010063889.1 coordinate 8,557, forward strand.
TATTTCGATTAATTGATGAAACACGAATTTGCGAAGATGGTAAAGTGAAAGATGGTTTTAAGTATTGAGAAACGGGTGGAAATAATTAGTTGCACCAATGTCATATGGCTGAATGTTAGATGCTGGTATAAAATGAAGTAAAACTCTGAACATGTCAAGGTCTCTCATCCTGAAATTGACCCAGTTGTGTTATAAATGACATGGAGTGGGGAACTGAAACCAAGAATAGTTGCTAATGGTACTAGAAAGAAATTAGATCTCCTTGAACTGACCATACAGGAACAAACGACGTCTTCAATTCCATATGGTGTGCACATGTACACATGTAACAATGCTCACTCGGCCAATCGGCTTCATTTTCAATAATGTGTTTCGCAGTTTCATAGATAAAGAGGTTTTTGTTATAGCTGCGTTTTAAGTTTAAGTATATTTCAAGAACTCTTGTTGGTATCCTCTGTTTTAACTGCAAGACCATTGGTATTATGTAATAGTGGTTCAGTGAATATTACTTGTTGAAATCGAAAAGATCCTTAATAATAAACTATTGTTTAACGGGTGTGGGTTTTTTTTTCTAACAAACATTGATGGATATTATAACCTTGGGATCTTTAACATCATGGTCGAGTTCCACTTCTTCAAAAGATTGGCCATCTACAGTGTCCAAGTTCTTCAACATTGCTCGACATGTTTGAACTATCATTCTGTTCCACTGATAGATAGAATCATACCATATACTGGTGTTTTGTTCCTCCGCCTTCGCTCCTTCCCTCCCTCCCTCCCTCCCGACCACAGAATTTCCCCAACAACGCAAGGTACGCCACCGCTGGTTGACCCCGAGTGACCTTAGGGCCATGACCTCAAGACCTTAGACTTTCTGCTTCCCACAAGCCTATGCGCGCGGGAAACTGTGCACAGTATGCATGTTGTGTTCTTTGTGGTGGATTCATAGGAAACGGTAGGTTAAGAAATGTGACGTTTTTTTCCCCTTCTTGAATGCAAAGTTGCAATATTCTTCAGCTTGAATAATTAAAATATGTAGGCCTATCCGTTGTAGATTTAATGTTCGTGGATGCATATTTATCGTATAAAACGAAATACGCAAACCAGTAAGTTTAAGGTATTCTTATATTTATATTATTTGTTTGATAAAGCATATTTATTAACAATTCAACGTAAGCTTTGACTAACCGTAAATAGAATCGAAACACATTAGCACATTATATTATGTGATAGACGCGCGCGGCGAATGTATTAACTGGCGTACAATGTTGCGCCTTAAAATAACGTATTGCTTTCTAGCTGTATTAATTATGCGTCATATTACTATGGTATTAGATGCGCTGGAATAATAGAATTATGGATCATTAATCCAGTATTGTCGACGCTATTTAAAGCCAATTTGGAATATTTGTTCATGCAGCATGTCCCTCCGGAAAATATTTGTTCGTTTCCAAATTACAACAGGAAAGAAAGCTCTCAAACACACCAGTAGAATTGTCTGTATGAATATTCAGAGATAGGGTTCTGAAGTAGCGCTCCCATTCATTTGAACTTCGTCTGACCTTGGGCGTATAACGTACCTGAATAACTATAGGACTATTTTTGGTCAAACGCCTATTTCATTTAATAAAGAGGACGTATGCATTATAATCAACCAATAACAAGTTCACATATATTATATAACTAGACGTGCATGTTTAGTTTGAATTTCGTCATTATGATTACGTCTTAACGTTCAAAGCCTCGTTTCTGATCGAATTTTCCATTACCTTGGGAGTACTTTTTCAATCCCACATGACTACCTTTGAATGATTCTCAAAAGAAACAATGACATTTACATTTCGTTTTGTGGTATAATGCGAAATAGCTGAAAGGATATTGAAGTCTGTGTTGAGACCAGGTACTGAATATAGTTACTGAGCCAGTTTAGAGGATAATGTCGAGATAACCTCTAACCCAGGGGCCTAAAGCTGTTTTTGCAAAGTGGCAACAAGTATGACAGGTGACAATCTATCAGCAGTGAGTGGAGTGGACATTCTGTTGACCACGTCCAAACCGCTTCAGCCTGCGTTGACCGCTTCTCGCTCTTATGCTCGCTGGGCGACCCGGCTTTGCTCAGTCGTCCACTTAATTCGTACTGTTTCTCCCAACCTGACCTCTGGTCCGCCTCGCCATTGTGTAATCCAATGGGAGTAATATTCATTAATAGTATCTTAATCATAAATACGATTACTACCGGTGCTGAGTGATAATACGTTGCCATAAAATATGTACGACTAGTTAGAGATAGAATATGTTAGGAATCAATATACTGTAGTTAACCTATTCGCATTCTCGAGAACTCGGCCATTATGACGACACTTAGACGGAGGTTAAGTGTAGGCTAATCATAATAGCTGGAGTTTAGAGGATGGCCTATTCGTAGACATAATTTCAAGAAGATCATATTAAAACTGTTTTCAGCAATGTTTGATCTCAATATTGTTGATTACAAGTGCAGGTCTAACAAGATTGGTTTAACTATTTTGTCTGTCCAATAATTACATAGCCCTAGTTGTTTGTTGGACTATTGTATTTCATTTCTACATTTCACTGCAGCTGCTACAACATTCATTTCAACTATACTTATTGCACTGCATAGAAATATGACCACGTACATTTTTTTTATTGAAAAACAGTAAATGTACGTAGACCTAATTAATAGACCCTACATACCGTACCAATATTCAAAACAAGGCCGTTGATAGTGAGGGAACATATTGTCAAATTATCAAGTCGATACAATGAAGAAAACACTTATTTTGGAAAGGGGAGGTTCACATTCATGCATTTGTTAGAAACATAGCATTTTATTTCGTTCAAGTAAATGAGCAGGATAAATCTTATCGACTTAACATTATGTACAGCGGTGTACTCAGAATTTAATTATTTATCGCAGAATTCGTATGAATAAAAAGGATATCATATTTCATAGGCATGATTTACCTATGCACCGGTATATACCGCATATGGGGGGAAAGTCCGGTCTCTGATTATTGTGACCTTTTCATGACCTCTACTAATCATATTCCCCGAGCCACCGATAGGGGACGCAACAGGTCAGTGCTTGTGAAAAGTGGAATCGTCTGTATTGAGTCAATATTGTTCCTGAAACGAAATAGGTGTCCATGTTATTATTAGAGTCACGACAAATTGGAAATCTTCATCGTTTTTAATAATGATTTTCATATTCAGATTTATTTTAAAACTAATTTCTTTGTAGACACTGTCATGGGAATATACCTGCTGCTAGCGTATCATAGTTCTGTTCATTATGAGGACATTATTTAATGCCATATCTATGTGCATAATTGAATTTTACTTATAATTTGTTTTTGGACATTCATTTATGTGGATGAACGATATTTTAAACTTAAAGTGTTAATGATTATCCTAGATTGTATTTTTCATCCTAATTTTACAGTTCCTCATAAACTAACTATATCCGTCATAAAATGTTATCGTCGATGAAAAATGTTCCTCTTCCTAGTGGTAATAGGAAACTTTTAGAAAAGACCAAATAAGTATACAAATATTAGCTAATATATAACGACATTCCGTGCTTTTATAATCCAAATAAAACAGGTATAAAAAAAATGTATTGCATAAAACTATATGTTACTGAAGTGTGTATATTATTGCACTGAATAATTATTCAAATAAATGATACAGTAAGTAACTATAATGACCATCTTCTTCAGCGTGTTAAATAACGTGTAACACTTTTATGTATATTTGAAGATGAATTATAACCATAATGAGATTGTTGCTCAATAGTATTTGTAAGTTACCGTAAACTGACTTTACATTAATGTTATTATTAAAATTAACAATAATACTCACCAATATTAAATTCATCGAATTAATATTTACATCATTGAGGAAGTTAGCACCGAGCAGGAAAGTGTAGCATTGGACGCGGACAATTATGTCAGCAAGAATCAATACTTACTATGAAGTATCACTGTTATCGTTTTGAAAGTGGAACTACATTTATTTTAATTTAGTCGAGAATTGACCTTTTCATTCGAATACTGTATATCAACTAATGTGTTCAGGTGAGAAATCGACTCAGATTACAGGTAAATAAGAATCTACTGTATTATTTTTTATAGAGTTATGAAATTTGAAATTCGGCCGGGGTTTATTAGATGAAATATTATATTTTGTTGTTGTAGACACCTTGATACTTTCTCTCTCTCTCTCTCTCTCTCTCTCTCTCTCTCTCTCTCTCTCTCTCTCTCTATGTGTAT
>JAULBP010063996.1:0-12846 GCA_032355345.1 Lepetodrilus pustulosus
TGTGACGTCATAGCCCGAGACTCAACGGCTATGACATCACATGACGTTTTATGAACAAAATTCTGAGTTGAGTATGAAATCGTACTCAGAAAGTTTCGTAATCTCAGGGCCAGGTTTTGCATCGCAACGTTTTGGGTTGTTTCACACCTGGGTCATTTCGTGCTCATATAGGGTCGTTTCGCACTCATTTCGGGTCGTTTCACACTTTTCTTGGGTCGTTTCGTACCGAAGTTTAAAAACAATTTTGTTCAGTAATAATTAACTGTGTAGGCCTATTATAGTGTATTACGGATGCATCCTATTTCCGGTATCTATGAAATAAATATGAAATATGAAAGCGATACATTTTAACAATGGCATGTTGTACCAGTTGCATTGAAATACTACGCCCACGTCAAGTCTCCAGTGCGATAACCGTTTCTGATGGCAACATAGGAAATTCGGCACAGGTTATTGTGGTTATGTATATTGCATATATGTTTTGATTGAATTATTGCTTTACGTCGCAGCAGAAATATCTGACCCATAGACGACGACTTATATGTATCATGTTTTTAAAAAACGCACAGAATGCACATGTCAGAGGTGAAACTTTATAAACGTGTAATGCAAACTAAAGCCTAAATACAGACACTTTCAACTTTGACACGGGTGCCATATTTTTCCTATATTAATAATAACAACATATCGGGGTTTTTTTTATTCCCAAAATTATAATGTAGATGAAAACAATTTTCACATGGATTAAAACCGTGGTACAAAACGACCCCAAAACAGCGCAAAACGACCCGAAAGTAAGTATGAAACGATCCGTAGGAAATGACCCGGGAATGACGCTACCAGTTTACCCTATGGCCGTGGAATGGCCAGAGGTCGGCCTCGCAGTCTCATAGGTTAGCAAATGCTGTTCAGACTGTCAAACAATTAATAATATCCAACATATTTTTAATTCAACAATAACAATTTATTTCAAAGTTTGGACGATTTGTAGGACAAACTACTCCCAAATCCATATATAACGTTTACAAATACATACATAATATATAATATAATATATATATATATATATACTCTTATACAAATATTATAAAATATATGCTTAATAATGTATATACAAAATACTACATAGATTGTATTATTCAATACTGTACTGTAAAGTATTTACATCATAAAGCTGTACGGTATGACCATAAGACAAGATACATATACAAGATAACAAATGACATTATTAATAATTATATTATTCATAGTTAACAAAGTGCAGTGTGTGTATATTTCTACTGATTACAGTCTGCCAAGTACTGTCTATAAGTCAGAATACAACATGCCATAACACGAGACAATCTTTTTATTACAAAAATCGATTTATAATTGTGAGCATTGAAATGTAAGCTTGAACCATCACATAGAACATGGACTGTTATACAGAACATGAACCATCGTATCAAACGAGGACTATACTATGAATATCTATATATAGAACACGGATTCACTAGGAAATCGCAGCACTCTCTAAATAAAGTCATAAAGTCTCTTAATAAACTCATAGTCCTCACACGCCAGAGGCAAGTGGTTTATGTAGTGCCAATCAGCAGTGACAACCAGACAACAGAAAGACAAACAACTGACAATCAGCAGTGACAACAGAAAGTCAACAACTGACAATCAACAGTGACAACAGAAAGTCAACAACTGACAATCAGCAGTGACAACAGAAAGTCAACAACTGACAATCAGCAGTGACAACAGAAAGACAACAACTGATTCTATACAAACTTGTCGGTGCAAAATTCGCTTTTGGTGTGCTTTTGGCAAGCACATGGATATATGATGAGGTTCTATCTCAGAATGTAAATTGCCAAGTTTGTCGATGTGAAATTCGCCTATGGCGTGCAAGGACCTTTATCCATTCACTAGTAACTCGGCTCACTGATAAGAGCATTATGGTCTCTTAGTCGATACAAGAGCATTGTGAAATGAGGCCATGGACTGGTATATAGAACAGGGTCCATAATTTCATATATTGTTTTTAATTGACATTTAGAGCTGCTTTCAATATTTGTTCACTTACAGCACAGTTTGTATTTTTTTCTTTTTTTCTTGAGGTTTAGAGTCACTTTCTAGAATCTTTCACTATTATCACGACTTGTCAGTTTAGGGCAGGAGAAAACCTGCAACATCCGTAGTGCTGACTGTTGCAGTAAACCTGTGAACACCAGCTGGTACTGACAGACCAAGGATGATAACTGTAGTGCCACTCTACAGACTGCATCCTATCAATATCGCATCAGAAATGTAACTTCCACAAACATTGATGCAGGGGCACCCAGTTTGTCAGTTTAGGGCAGGAGGTAACCAGCAACATCCATAGTGCTGAATGTTGCAGTAAATATGTGAGCGCCATCTTGTACTGATGGACCAAGGGTGATAACTCCAATGCTTTCCACCGTGGTACACAGTGCATCCTATCATGATCACAACAGAAAGGTAACTTTTGCAAACATTGATGCCGGGCTCCTGGTACGGGATTTCAACTTTTGGCTCCAAAGTCCAGTGTTTTATCATTGCTCAACCTCCCGCCTCGTACCATTATACGGAATATGTAAAAAGATTGAAAAAGATTCATGAGCAATTGCTCATTCACTCAACTCAGCTATAGATGACTCCTCCCTGGCCAAACATGTATTAATATTGACACAATACCTGTAGATTCAAAAGTGGAGTACTGCGATGTTAACCATTCTCATACTGGTTGAATATGAATGGTTCCACTATAGTAAATCTTTGAGTGTTCGGCAAGACGAGAGTTGACTCAAGCATGCCACAAACCCCCGATATCTCAGATCTGTGAGATTGCCGATACATCGCCATTTATCATCATAAATGTAAGCAAGTTACACGTGATCAGATTTGCAGATTGAGTGACGGTCACTGATCTCCACCCTGGTGTTCAGTATTTCTCTAATAAAACCATATTGCACGGGACAGTATCACAGAGTTAATTTTATCACGTTTTTCCTTGTTTCGTGGAGTTAGCATGTTGTTTTTCCAGCCTGCCAAGCTTGGCTAAGTTCTGTTTAACCAACTGATCATGGGGGTCCAAATTCAAAACTTCTTCATAATGTCTACGAGCATCTGCAAACTTGCCCTGAAAATGGAATATAGGTTAGAAAACTGAATGAATAAAATTATTTTTCATATAAAATAACATCACAAGAATAATGCACTATTAATATATATTTTTTATACATTGTATTAGACATTGGCCATCTGGCAAATTGGAGTGATGATTACTACATAGGTTACCTCTAAATGATAAATAGCACCGAGATTTAGGTGAGCTTTGGACTTGGATGGATCGAGTTGGAGTGTTTCATGAAAATACTGAAAGTAAATCACATAAATATAAACAGAACAGAACATCAACATTTCCATAATACACGTATTACTATTTTACATACAAAAATGCATGTATAAGTAATTTAAAGTAATAGTAAAACACATTAGATACTTAACATTGATATTTTTAATACTGATATTTAACATTGAAATTTAACATTGATATTTAAAGGCATAATATCACAGATACTTATGGTTGATTTGGACTACCGGTAGTTCCTAGGTACAACTGCAAAGTACATTCACTTGGCATACATAAAATCATGTTTGTACTTCCAAAAACATTTCTACCACTGTATGATAGATGGAACATTCCAATATAATGTACAACCGCACGATAGGTTGATTCGAATGTGAAAACTAGCGGTATGCAAGATGCTTCTATTATACACCCGGGGCCGTATGCACAAACGTAGTTCAACCACAGTTTAGGCTAAACTCGGTTTAAGCGATGAGTTACCGTATACTGCTGTCGGTATGATCCTTAAACTACGGTTTAACTAAACTGCGTCTGTACTGGAAATGTTCAGTCACTTTCCTATGAGATCAGTTGAATGCATCAATCACATGATAATTATGGTGAGTGAGTGAGTGAACATGGAGTTTAATGTCGCTGCGGGAATCTTTCACCCATTTGCGATGATAATTATGGGTCCATAACTGTAATTCATATAAAACATGAAAATTCTTTTAACCATCGAGTGTTGGGGACTAAGTGCATCAGTAAATAACACCTTTAAGGTGTACAAATCAAGCGCAAGTAGTCTCAGATAGAAATGTGTTTGTCCATTATATAGGTCAATCAGCCATGATAGTATGCCTTTAACATTGATATTTAACATTGATATAAATATTGATATAAACATTAATATTTAACATTGATATAAACATTGATATTTAACATTGATATTTAACATTGATATAAACATTGATATTTAACATTGATGTTTAACATTGATATAAACATTGATATTTAACATTACCTGAGCTGCAACTTCCATCTGCTTAAGGTCCTTGTACAGGTTCCCAAGGTCAAAGGTCAGCAGAGACTGGTAGCTGGCCTCCTTCTGTTGTAGCAACGCCTGGTTCCTGGCCTCCCGGAGGTAGCGCAGAGCCTGAACAGAACAGTGGATACAGAACATGAATACAGAACATTGGTGGAGGTAGTATAGTCTGGACAGAACAGTGGATACAGAACCCACAGGCACTTGAAAATAGACAAATACCCTCTGACAACACTGTCAGTATAGACAGTGTTGTCAGAGGGGTATATCACATAGATCGTGATTTTTTTATTGTGTGTATATCCAAGTGCCTGTGACAGAACCATGTAAACAGGTGGAAACTGAACAGATGGAGAGAGAATGGTGGAAACAAGCAAACATGCAAGCACACACACACGCAAGCATGCACACACACATGCACACACAAGCACGCACGCGAACGCACACACACACACATGCTGCGCTGACAGGTAAAGCAGTACGCACGTCCTTCTGGCGGCCGGACAGACTGGCGATGTTGGATGCGGCTCGGAGGACGTTGGTGTGAGTGGGCTGCTGGGACAACACTCTCATCACGTACACCTCCGCCTTCCTCAACTCATTCTCCTTGATCAGTGCTCCAATCTGCAGAGAAACATAGTGTTGAGCTAAGTAATGGCATCCATGAACTTGGTCAATGTAAAAGCCTTGGGCACTCATGACTAATGTAGCCAGGGGTGTGTTCAAGATAGAATACAACCCATTCAGCCAAGACAAGTAATGTATTGTATTCAATAGCAATGAGGTACTTCGGGCGTGTACCATTCGTGAACCATGGTTCCTACACTCCACATGTCTAGTCTGGTTGATCGCCCAAATGCACCGAATGCATTATGGTACATCTAACCCCACGCATTCCAAAATAATTCACAGAAATTAATTTGCGGTTTATTCGATGATGAGGACCATAGCAGCATGATCAGAATTTAAATTAAATTAAAAATGGGATCCACGTCTGACCGTGCCTTATATCCGAAACTGCTGTGTATCGAACCATGTTATATCGAGGGGACACTGTACTTACGTAGTGTAGCATGATGTCGGTGTTGTTGGCGGTGTCAGTGTTGTTGCGGGTCTGAGCAAGGAGTTCTTCGTACACGGACACGGCATCAGTGGACCGCCCCGACCGGATGTACAGCAACCCCAGCCTATCTAGTGTCTGAACGTCCGGCTTGATGTTGTGCGACCTGGAACGAGACGCGACGCAGGATGTAGTGGCACGATAGCGTCTATGGATGTAATGATAGCGTCTATGGATGTAATGATAGCGTCTATGGATGTAATGATAGCGTCTATGGATGTAATGATAGCGTCTGTGGATGTAATGATAGCGTCTATGGATGTAATGATAGCGTCTATGGATGTAATGATAGCGTCTATGGATGTAACGATAGCGTCTATGGATGTAACGATAGCGTCTATGGATGTAACGATAGCGTCTAGGGATGTAACGATAGCGTCTAGGGATGTAACGATAGCGTCTAGGGATGTAACTACTAGGTGTGTAATGATAAATCGACTTATAGGTAGTGTAAGTAGACACAATATAGTCCAAGATACAGTTAATATCCGGTGACATAAACTGGTAAAAAATCTAAATGCGCTATGCATTGACTGACATTTAAGTAATGACGTCAGAAGCCACTTGCTTTATGGCCTCATGAAGGCAAGTGGGTTCATGTGAGCAAATTCCACAATGCACAAAGTCTACAGATAACTTTGATAAGCAATTATCTATTGCTATCCCTCCAATGAGGTGGCATCGGAAATAACACCAGACGAGACCTACACTGCCTATATTGTGATAGTGTGTCCTGATAGTAATATATAGAGGATATTCAAGTTTTTTTTCTCGAATACCATGTTTATCTCATCGAGTGGAGTGGGAGAGTCGATAATTTCCCCGAGTGGCGCAGCCATGAGTGGAAATATCGACTCTCCCAATCCCACTCTATAGTTTTTTCTCTCTTTAACTTGGCTTCTTTTCTGACACACCAACTTGTCCTGATCTTAATAGACACTTTAACTTACATTGGAAACATTGCTAATGACGTCAATTGCAGCCTATAGGAGATAATATCCGATTCCTGAATAGGAAACTTTATTGATATCGAGTAATGAAATAGCCAATAGAATACCTCGTGCTTGACCCAGATAACTTTCCTGACCTCTCTGGATCTAGCACGAGGTGTTCTATTGGCTATTTCATCACTCGAGCATCACACTAGGGTTTGTCGAGTGATGAAACGAATATGCTCAATAGTTGCTACTGGCTTAACTCACATTCTCAGCAAGTTTTCGGCTTCCTCGAGGCGCCCGAGCTGTCGAAGGACCTCTGCTGCGTTGGACATCGCGACCGTGTCCTGTCTGTCCAGAGTGTACGCCTGTCTGTAGCTCGTCACAGCGTCCTCTATATGTCCTGAAACACAAACATCATGTCCTGTATGTCCTGCTCACTGAAACTTCCACACAACTGTTGCAATAATTCCAACTTCCACACAATGTGGGCACCACTTACAATCTTGCAAGCGTGGCAACAGACTACTAGTATTTTGATTTCAGCAGAAAACAAGTGGGGACAAAAATTGCCATGCCATATGCAACAAAATTAATTAAGGGTCAGTTGCCTTTTTGGACTAGGAATTTAGCTTTATACATATATTAGTGGAACCTCTCTAATTTGAACCCCTCTAATTCGAAATGTCACTTTATTCTAAACTTTTGCACAGTCCCGGTCAGACATGTACACTGCTAGGTGACCCTCTTATATATCTGCTGGCCCTTAATTTATTTTGTTTAGTATGGGTTCAGATATTTAAGAGGGGTGTCCTGTACAACACTGCACCACTATAATGCCTATCACACACCAATTAATTCCAGTTGTGACGATTATTCTGTATATATCCCAATTTCAACCAATTCAAAAATTGAATTGTGAGTTTCTGATGCTGACCATAATTTGTCATGTCATAATACAATAAAAATCAATGTGGATTCCATAAGGCAACCAAGTGTAATAATGGTTATCATGGTAGAAAATGTATCCCTAGAGTAATGCCATTTCGTACAGGATTGCAATGCATTATCTCTAAAACAACGATAACTAGTCATATTTTAATCGTAACGAGGAGATATATACCCTGCTTGTGAAGAAACACTCCGTAGTAGTTGTACGCCTTGGCGAAGCTCGGTTGTTCCGTGATGACGGTCTTGATGTAACGCTCAGCTTCTGCCATCCGCCCTTCGTCCATCATCATCTTCCCCATCGTCAGTAACGCGTCGCTGTTGTGAGCGTCGATAGCCAAGGACTTCTCCAGCAGACCGATGCCTTCAGTCTTACGCCCGTCATTGCTGCCAACCAATCAAAACATTAGCCAGATGTAATCTATTGTTTGATTGGTTGGTTGGTTTGGGGTTAAAACCACTTTCAAAATACTTTCACTCATATCATGGCTTGCATACCGTAATTACTCTAATAATGTGAACCCTCTAATAATTCCAAAACTAAAAATACAAGCATGACACATTTTTTTTCTCAAATCTTAATTTTCTAAAAATTTGAACACCGTCATTTTTCAAAGTTTCATTTAAATTTTCTTTATACAATCCTTTATTTATTTACCATTTGAATTCCAACTATATGTTATACGTTAATTTGGTTGTCCCTAACCAATGTAACCATATGAAAAGATAATTTTCAATTTTCATCTTTTTCGAATAACTTGAACAGTAACAAATTTAATTATTTTATCCTGTTTGAATTATTAGAGTAATTACGGTATGTACTGCTTGGACTACTACTAGTTTGGATTTCCACCAGTTTGTTGTTTATAGTGCTAGCTCACTGGAATATCTTGCCACAGATAGGACATGAATACCCCACTCAGACACAGTATACAGACTCCGAGCTGGCCAGTCCTTGCTTTACCCCTTTAATGCTGAGCGCCAAGCAGGTGAACAACAAGTACCCTCTTTTAACGTCTTTCGGTATGACGCGACCAGGGACTGAATCCGCGACCATCCGCACCCCGGGCAGACGCTCTAACCATTACGCCACGAAGCCGGCTCTGACCCCCGGTAACTGACCCTGTGTATGACTCACTGTGCCGTCATGGGGATGATCCCACGAGAGCCAACTCCAACTGGGATATGGTCGAACAGACATTGAGCTAGCTGTTCTTTGACCGGCATGACGTCGCTGGCGTGAAGGTTTGTCCTCAACAGTCGCACGCCGCAATTAATGTCGAATCCCACGCCACCAGGGGAGACAACTGCCTTGGGGTCATTCATGTCGAACGCAGCCATGTTACCTGAAATTTTGACATATTTTTACGTAATACAGTGTGCCTCGATATAACGTTGAAGTCTGTGTCCATGACATACCCCCGCGTTATAGTACCAGCCTTATACGATATTACAGGGAAATAACGAAAATAAAAATGGGATCCACGTCTGACCCCGCATCATATCCGAATCCGCAGTGCATCAGACCGCATTATATCGAGTAGGCACTGTATATGAAATAAAACATTTTTTTTATAGATATTATATATATTTTATTTTATTTTAGTTTTTTTTCAAATGGGGTTAAGAAATTAGAGTTGCTTTCTAGAATCTTTAACTAACATCACAACTTGTCAGTTTAGGGCAGTAGGAAACCTGCAACAATCCGTAGCCCTGAATGTTGCAGTAAACCTGCCAACTGTGGAACAATGGTTTCTAATGAGACTCAAACAAGAATTTTTTATTCGTAGAAAATACAATGAAGTGATGATAAGTTACACCATGAACAGATGAAACTTTCTCGAAAAATAGAATTAGCTAATGAAAAGAAAATATTCATTGAATTAATATATTTAATATTTTTCTTTTCACTCTTATCATAACTTTGTTTAACAGTATCAGGAAACCTGTTTGTGCTCACCAATAGCAAATCCATATCCTGAATGTACATCTGGTAGACCAATGGATTTCTACAAAGACAGAAAAATGATATTGACTTATTGTACACCATCAGGGAGTAAGGGAGTTATTGGTTTATGTCACAGTATACACGATGATCAAATCAAACACCATCAACATGCACGATAATAACAAAACAAACAAAATGGTGCATCAAACGTGTGGCAAACGTATTTAGTGCAATAGTATATAAATAAATCTACTGTCAATCTGACAATCTGATTGGCCCACGTGACCTCAAAACATTGCCTACATACATCGACCGAAATTAACTTCTTGGGGAGTTCTTGATTGACAGTTTATTGGTCGTGGCGAATCAATACTATAATACACTTCAGTTTTTTGTAATGGGTTTTAGAGTCGCTTTCTAGAATCTTTCACTAACATTACAACTTGTCAGTTTATGGCAGGAGGAAACCCGCAACATCTGTAGCGCTGAATGTTTCAGTAAACCTGCGAGCACCGGCTGGTACTGATAGACCAAGGATGATATCAATATCGCGTCGAAATGTAACTTTTGCAAACATTGATGCCGGGCCCCCGGGGGACGGGATTTGAACTCGGTACCTTTGTCTCCAAAGTCCAACGTTCAATGCTACATCCGACCCCAAGGTATTAACTATGTACATTGTCCCACTGTCTCACAATGCTAGTGAGGCCCAATCATTTATGCTCTGAATAACATGTATGTGCGATTTTAATGCTGTGCAATACATTTCCTAATGTAGCTTGGATGTTACTATTTCTAGAGTCTACTAACAGTTGTCCTGTTAAGTGATCCTGACAATTCCAGCCATCTGGTCATTGTAGTTTTTGAGATACCCCATCCTGAAGATGCTCCAGTGGCAGTTTTCATCAAAATGAAACATATTCTAAGTCCCGTGTCCACACCACTAAATTGAAATAATGACTGTAGCTATTAACATTTGAGTCAATAACGTTAATAATGAGTACAAACAAACATTTCGACATTTCTTTTGATGAAATTATTTTTTATAAGACCCAGAAAGAGGATACCAATAAAGTGCCACGCCCACTTGTGCACACGTTTGTGCCATTTTGCAGTTGCAATATACCACACATGGAAATAGATAACAACATGAAAATGAAGAATTGCACACAGCCCATAGCATTGAATATGGAAATAGTCATAATTTGAAATTATATTTATTAATTAATGAGAAATATTGTGTCAAATAGTTATTAATATTAATAAAATCTCAATTTTTGTACCATACTTCAGGTCGTTTCAAACGGTCAATTGTCACTAAATTTAAAGATCTATTACAATTTACTATCAGGTATAGCATTGTACTTCATATGTGGAAACTATATTTGGATGATGATTAATAAATGTTAAGTTTTGAGAGGGATGAAAAATGTCTCGTACTTTCCAGAAATGCAATCTGAAGCCATATTTGAAAGGCAATAACTCAACATCTAGAACACATAACAAAAGTTAAATTATACTGAGTGGTAGACTATTACTTTGAGCTTACATAATGTGTACAAGGCTATATCAATTCGTTCCTATAATCTGTATACAAGTTTTCAAAGTTTTTAAAAAGAAAAGACAATTATTACAATTTCTCATTTTGACATTTTGAATTTGCAATATATCACAAACCGAAATAGATAACAACATGAAAATTAATGGTTCCACACTACCCATAACATTGAATATGGAACTAGTTATAATTTGAAATTGTGTTTATTAATTAATGAGTAATAGTGTGTCAAATTCGCAGCAGCAGGCGAAAAAGCAAGTACGTAATTACGACATTCAAGACATTCCGACTTTCCAGACTTACCGGTATTCTTTGTTCTTGGGGTGTGTTGTTATAGTATATTGGTAATGTTGTGATAGTAATTTAGTAGATGGCGACATTAATCGCCCTCGTCAGTAATTAATGCGTCTATGAACAAGCACCGGTCTTCGACCTTATTGCGGCGAAATGATTCATCTAGATTTCTCACTGTTTCTTGATCATTTACATTATGTATAGATGTAGTTGTTGCTATTTTTAATAAGTACCTGTACTGTCTAACAATTCTTATTAAAATAATGCAGCAAGTGGCTTTCAATTCTTTGAAATAAGTTATTCTAGACATGTCACTGTAGACTGGTCGGATTTTCATGACATTCTTGGATCCTGTATATTTTGTAACCATTGGTGTGCGGTCATTCGTAATCAGATTACTTCTAAACTCACTACGAATACTCTACATGGTGTCAACAAATACCCACTGAGAGTGCGCTTAAATATATTAGAAACTGATATTAACATTTTACTATCCCATATTTTGAAGCCACAACGGATTTCGAAGCGCAGTCGTCTGCCAATATGTCATCATTTCAACTGTTGTATTCATACTATTTATTCCAATTCGTCATTCTATGTCCAATACATCACACAGGTGCAATACATTCTTAATTTTTAATCTTCGTTTCTAAACACAAATAGCAAAATAATTTGTAAAAGATTTGTCGCAAATGGGTGAACATTTCCCGCAGCGACGTTAAATTCAATATTCACACACTCACCGAACTGCCTTAACCAATCGGCGTGGACTAAAGTCAGTTTGTGCTTGATGTTTCAGAAAATTAGTTTTCGACTTGCTAACTTTTCTGTTTAATTCGGCAGAATATTTTTGGGTGGCCTTCATCATACCATTGTCAATGGCATTGTCTCGTTATACATGCTGTAAGGACACTACTCTGGCTTCTCAACCAAGTTCCGCATTTCAATAATCTTGTCAATGTGGGTTTTGTTTTGTTTATAAAGTGTTAATTGATCTGTGGGGGTATATGCCTTTGATCTTTACTAATCTGATAATACTGTTAGAGCAATCAATTGTTGTTGTCAGCTTCCAAAAGTACTAGTAATGAATTTTATTTACTTGTACATGTATTAAATAGTGAAAAAAAACTATCTTCAAAATATTAATAGCACGAACAATAGACAGGGCAATCTAGTCATTTTTCCGGATTGCACCACATGGAAATGGATGATTTATACAGTATCACATATACATGTACATGTATGTGTGTAATAATGATGAATCTTTCATCACAAAGGAAAATCCAGTTAGTATGTGTATATCTATGTGATGTGTTGCAGACATCTAGGTGGTCAGGAACTCAGTGAGTGGCAGGGAGGTATGGATGTTACGTACAGAACGGGCCCTGGATACACAGGCTTAAGAGAAGACTGGTCTGTATTCACATGTTTCATTCTTCAATTGGGAACTCTTTTAACATTTTTACATTTTTCATTTCCGTTAAACATTCTGAGTACCGTATTTCCCCGTGTATAATACGCTACCGTGTATAATACGCACCCCCTTCTCAAGGAACAAAATCCGGGAAAATACCTACTCTCAATGTATAAGACGCACCCCTTTCTGGGGTCCAACTGACAATACGAAAAGTGCTCATCAT
>JAULBP010064100.1:0-12846 GCA_032355345.1 Lepetodrilus pustulosus
ATCAAACGTAAATAGTCTCAGACTGAAATTCGTTTGGTTATTATCTAGGTCTATCAACCGTGATTGTATGCCTTTAAAGGCATAATATCACAGGTATTTATGGTTGTTTTGGACTATTTCTTAGGTACAACTGCAAAGTACATTCACTTGACATACATGAAATCATGTTTGTACTTACAAAAACCTTTCCACCGCTGTATGGTAGACAAACTACCAATGCAACCCAACAATATTCTGAATCGAGTGTATTAAACTAGCAGTTGTTGATATCAGTGATCGTGGTTTTTTTAAAATTCATTATATCAATTCAAAGGGACATAACTGAAAGTGGTATGTCTACGCTTCTTGGAATTCAAAGTGATACCGGTACTTGTTCTTAGAATTCCTTCATAGATCAGTTAATGTATCAAAGACAAGATAATTATGGGTCCATAACCACAAATATAAAATTAAATATCGAGTGTTAGGGAATATGTGCATTAGTAAATTAGTGAATAATAACTTTTGGTTGGACAAATCAAGTCTCAGATGGAAATTTGTTTGTCCGTTAAATAAGTCAACCAGCTGTGATAGTATGCCTTTAAAACAAAGTGCTTGTTTTTTTTGTGTTTTTTTAAATGGGGTTTAGAGTCGTTTTCTATAATCTTTCACTAATATCACGACTTGTCAGTTTAGGGCAGGAGGAAACCGCAACATCCGTAGCACTGAATGTTGTAGTAAATCTATATAACACTGGCTGGTACTGACAGACCAAGGATGATATCTGTATTGCCACTCTACAGATAGTGCATCCTATCAATATCGTGTCAGAAATGTAAATTCTGCAAAAAATTGATGCCGGGCCCCCTGGGGGCGGGATTTGAACTCAGTACATTTGGCTCCGAAATCCAACCTTTTACCACGGCGCTACATTGCGATTATCAATATGTTTAGGCAGCCCTAACTGGTACTAATGATGAACAGGGAGGAACTACTACACGTGACTTACTGCATTGTCTGGATGGAAGATGTAAGAAGCAGGAGAGTTGTCAACTATCACAACTTGGTGGAGGTCACGACCCAGCCGACTTAGATCCTGAAAAAAACAAACAGTCCGTGTATCAAGAAAACCACTTTTATAGCATTCCGATGTGCATTTGATACCGAACAAGTGTCTGTAAAACAGAAAGGGAATGCAGCTTGATTTATTCAGATGATTAACATATATGAGGAAATAATATGAGTGCTTGTGTATCAAAGGTGAATGTAGATGATAGTATAGAATAAAGCAATCAAAATGCTTATCATATTCACCAGAATACTTTTTACACTGGTTGTAACAACATGCAATGATAAATAGATGATTAAAACCCTCCTACTGCTGGATTATGAACATGCACTGCTGTTTTGGGCATCTCCAGTTGCCTGCAGCATGGAGAGGGTTAACATGCACTATTAGCCCTACAACGCCTCAGTTTTCATTCACATACTTTCACCTTTGACACATGCACTTATATTCTGCCCATATTCGAAGCTCTAAGCTGGCTTATCCACGATTATATTATGCGTGTTTGAAGGTAACAGGAGAGGGATAAGAAAGGCACCTTGACATAGTTTCCTCGATGAAAGACACAGGACTCCCTGAAGAGGCGGGTTTTGAACACACTCCATTTGTCCAGGAGGTCTGCTACAGGGTCAGCGTACTGCAGACAGACAAACAGACGACATGATTGGCTGGACGAGCCATTTCCAGCCACATGATTGGCTGGACGGGCCATTTCCAGCCACACAATTGGCTGGGCACCTAAGCGTGTGCAGCTACTTCTCTGTAGACCGACAGGTATGAATAAATAATGATATAACTATGGCACAATGATCGTTATGGCTAATTCTGGTCGCAACAGATGCAGTGGTGTCAGTAATGCCACACAACTCTCTTTGAAATGACTATATTTAAGGTTAGACACTCTTAGTCTTAACAGTCTTTAAAGCTTTGACATAATTAAGTGTTAATAATGTATTTTTCTAATATACTTACTTTTGCTAAACTGGCTGTGAATAATACACATTCGAACATTTCACCCATCTTTTGTAAGAATTCATCTACATATGGCCTTTTTAGCACATACACCTGAAACAGAAGCAATTATATTATTAAACATATCTTCCAGAAATGTACTCTTATAGATGCATTACAATAAAATCTTAAAATTTGGAACATAACAAAAATACATTAAATCTTTAAATCAATGAAAGAAGCTATTTTTATTGAATGAGTGTTTTACGTCACAGAGGGAATATCTCGCAAATATACGACAGTGACTGATAACTAGTTGGAAGATATATAGTGGAAAAGACAGATCTACTATGACAGTGGGCCGGGTGGGGTGGGGTGGGGTGGGTTGAGGTGGGGCAGGGCAGGGCAGGGCAGGACTGTAAGGAATCTCACCTGATGTACTGTACCATCTATTTCAACAGGTACAATAAAATCTGCATTGCTGATTGGCTGCAAATAAATTATGATAATAAATTACACATAACGATATCACCATGATATCATCATAATATTCCAAACTTTCTTCCAATTGCTTCCGATTTGGATGTGAGGAAAGAAAATGACAAATCTTATTTATGAATGTCACTCCTGAGCATAATTATTGATCAAAGTCTGTATTGAGCAGGTTGACGTCAACTCAAATTAACAATAACATGGTGGTTACGACACACAAGTATAATTAGACTATTCTGCAACAACTCACCTTAAATGAACTATGCACCAAGGTTTCATCTAAATCAATCACAACACATTTTTTGGCGGAATCAATATTCCGCACTGGAGGCAACAAATATTTCTCCATTGGCTGAAAGACAAAACACATTCTGGTTAAAACAAATTACTTACACTCGCACTATAAATTATCATTGAAAACAAAAAGTGACATTTATCACCAAATACTGGCACATACATCTGTATATTGGACCAATCAATGACAAGTGACAGACCCATTCATATTACTTAAATCTGTGACATGTCATAACTGACAATTACATGTTCGTATATTATACGTGTATAGTAAATGACAAATACACAAGTCATGTTATTTTTTAATGTGTGACAAAAAAGTTTCAACCAACCAAGAAACATTTGTATCTTGGGTAAAACCCTGATAAGTATTTTAGGTTCCCTTTTTGGGGATCTAGATCCACTTTCAAATTTCTTTCATTTATCTATGACAAGTTACAACATTTGTATATTG
Source organism: Lepetodrilus pustulosus (assembly GCA_032355345.1). Taxonomy (NCBI): domain Eukaryota; kingdom Metazoa; phylum Mollusca; class Gastropoda; order Lepetellida; family Lepetodrilidae; genus Lepetodrilus; species Lepetodrilus pustulosus. The sequence goes on from JAULBP010064100.1 coordinate 3,237, forward strand.
TGTAATGCCATGACTACTGGACAGGTTCCAACTGAAAGTGACAAGTTCTGACTAACCGAAATGGTTGTCATTCTCCTGTACCCGAGGCTCTTGACGAGTTCAAACTCACCACTGTAACAAGTTCTGACTGCCTGACAAATTCTGACTATGACAAGTTCTGACTGACTATGACAAGTTACGACTAACAGTAGGGTTGCCATTCTCCTGCATGTGAAGCACTTGAAGTGTTACAACTCACCTACTGACAAGTTCTGATCGATTTAACTATTTCTGACTGACAAGTTCTGGGCGACTGTGACAAGTTCTGACAGACAGTGACAAGTTACGACTCACCTTAGGGTTGCCATTCTCCTGCATGTGATGCACTTGAAGTGTTACAACTCGCCGACTGACAAGTTCTGATCGATCGATTTAACTATTTCTGACTGACAAGTTCTGGCCGACTGTGACAAGTTCTGACAGACAGTGACAAGTTACGACTCACCTTAGGGTTGCCATTCTCCTGCACCTGAGGCACTTGACAGTTGTTCTGGGCATTGTTGTTGTTATTGTTGTTGTTCGTTCCGAAACAACATAAGAACGAGCTCAGCAGACCGCGGCTGCTTCGTGGCTTCTTCAGCGACGACGTCGACGACCCTGAAACAACGGATGAAGAAATACAATATTCAAACTCGAAACTACAGCTTGATTTGTTACCAAGCCTTTTATTCTGTCTACCAACATCTGATCTGGCCCAGTCTTCCTGTCATATAAATAATCTCAGAAATAACAAAGAAATATTTGTTTTTCTCAATCTCGCTGGAATAAAAAAAAAAATCAATTATCAGTGAATAAAAACACTAAACTTTATGAGGCCTACAAAAACAGCCTGAAGTTACCAGTCTCTGGCAGTAGGGGAATTATCTATGAGAGTCAGACGTGTTGACAGATGTAGGTGATTCTCCTCATGCATTCAATATACAGGGATAGTAACCATCTTCATAACTTACTCGCCCGAATAGTGAAACAAATAACAAATGTTATGAATTTCTACTCACTATTAGGATACCTTTAGCACTGTTTAGCATTGGGAGAAATGGCCCAGGCGATTATTAATTGCTAAACCTGATATATAACTTCTATTCTCTCAGCTTATCGGATATCCCCAATTATATTTGCAATTAAAAATCACTCATATTACAGCTGTTTTTATTTATTATTATTTTTCATTTTAATTGGTGTTTAGCACCACTTTTAAGACTTTTACTCATATCACTGCTTGTCAGTTAAGAACAGGATGGAACCTGCAACATCCGTAGTGCTGAATGTACATATATGGGTTTGTGCAAACCATACCAAGGAAGGACTAACTAGGTCACTGTGACCTTTCAGTATCACCTTTAAGGATCAACATCATAAGAAATCTCCAATAGATTCTCAGCAATTTACACTCTTATCCAACTGAACCTATGCCTCTAAGAATATCAGAATTCCATCCATCATCCGAGAGCATGACCTATATGTCAGATACCCCAACTGAACCATGAAGAAAAATGGCAAAAGATAAAAATCGGCAATATGGTATCTGGTGAGCTGGTTTCACCGATACCTGTTTCACAAATTCCTTAAGAGCTATTCTCTGGCCACACTGTACTATAAGTTTAAAGTTATCCTGAAAAATAACACACCTATGATTTCAACCTTATTACAACTCCATTACGTAACACTAATGACAAGATTCTAAGTAAGTAATGACACGTTTCTAGCTGAGTAATGGCAAGACTCTTGATAAGTAATGACAAGTTTCTAGACTAGTAATCATGGTAATTGAGGTTTTCTTGACATGTTCTTTCCAAAGCAACCATCATTTCCACATTACAGAAAGCACCAACAGCCAGGGATCAAACACAGAGGTTCTATCTACATTACGAGACCTATACTCTGCCAGCCGAGATGTGCAGGCCAAGTAAGAAAGCACAAACACATCAAGTTGCTTCAAACCTGGTGAATTGTTGTTTTATTTATTTTTGTAATGGTGTTTATAGTCGCTTTCTAGAATCTTTCACTAACATGACTTGTCAATTTTAGGGCAGGAGGAAACCCGCAACATCCGTAGCGCTGAATGTTGAAGTAAACCTGCAAGCACCGGCTGGTACTGATAGACCAAGGATGATAACTGTAATGCCACTCTACAGACAGTGCATCCTATTAATATCACGTCAAAAATGTAACTTCTGCGAAATTGAAGCTGGGCCCCTGTGGGGCGGGATTTGAACTCGGTACCTTTTGCTCCAATGTCCTACCACTGCGCTACATCCCACCCCACATTGTTATTAGCATAGTTAGAAATAATATACAGGCAGTCGTAGACAGAAGTCGAGAGCCGGCAGACTAGCGCCCCAGCACGTCCCAACTCAGCCTTGTATGCCAGCCATGCTCGTGACATCTATATTATCATGATTATTATTGACCACCGACATATGTGCAGACAAATCAATTAAGCCCAGGTGCCAATGAGTCAGTAGTACGCCAATAAAAAAAAGAACAGCTGGTATGTAACCCTTCCGAGATCGATGTTGGAAAATCCTGCGCAGAAGAATAACCTCAATAGAAAAATATTTGTAATAATAACAATATTGATTGAATTGATGCTTTACATCGCAGAGGAAATATCTCACCCATAGGCAACAACAATAATAACACTAATAATAATATTAATAAATTTGAAAAAATGGTATTGATGAGGTTTATTTTATTGCATTAGACTCAATGTAAAAGAGGCTATTATTATTAGCACCAATTTATTATTTGTAATAATAATAATAATAATTAAAATAATAATAATAACTTTGAATAAATATTAATGAGATTTATTTATATTGCATTAAACTCAATGTAAAAGGTCATCGTTATCAGCAACATCTAAATAGCAAAATGTTATTCCTTTAACTCCAATTTCCAAAATTAAACAAAATGTAAATACTTCGCAGCATCAACCAGAACATATGCAATGTACACATTTAATCGATAAACAATAGGCACAAGTGGAACACTACCACATGGTTGTTATCTCATGACCACCTACCGTCAGTTCCGACTATGCACCCAGTGGCTGGATGTACACGCGGAAAGTACACATGCACTTAGAGCGAGAGGGCAACACCCTCCTGATCTGTGAGGGCAATACCCTCCTGATCTGCGTAATTACAAGCTACAGGCAGGACACCACGCTACTCCTGCTGATCTCTGGTATCATTAAACTGTAGTAGCAACCATATATCTCAGTAGCAACCATATATCTCAGTCGTAAACATACAGGGGATCAATTTTAACGGAAGAACAGAAATTGAACCTATCACAAAATTACTGTGCCGCAAGTACATTGTGCATGCGACATCGACACCATCACACAATTAATATTATCAGTATGTATCACCATGATCACAGCAATACTGGCCATGCACTGGAATCAATGCAGGAAGATACAATGACCAGGGAGACCAGCGATATGCACTTCCTTGTCCAAAGAGTATCCGCGTTGCCCACCATTCCACAACATTGTGTGCACTGTACAGTGCTGCTAACACTAGCCAACCAATTAAACGATAGCCATGTGTTATTACATACATGTTTGGTATTCAGATATCAATTACAGTGTTTGAAATGCAAACAAATAATCAGGAAGTCGTTTTCCATAGGCCCAATGTTAATGGTGGTAAAATCTGAAATTTTCAGGGTGTCACACAGATTTTCAAATGACCCCCAGGAACCCCTCTATTTCAATCGTGAACTGAATTGTCTAATTTTATGATAATGTCACTATCGTAAGCTAAAATTAGACATTTAGCATTACTTCAAAACTTCATCATAACAATTTATTACAGTCAAATTCAGCTAGAGTTCATGTGAATTCATATTTACCAGCCAATAAATCCCTAAAATGATAATTAAACATTTACTGCATGATATTTGTAAATAGAGTTCAACCTTCACATCGATACCCTTTGTCCCTAAGCCTGTTTGCATATTGAGCATACTGTATGCTTCTCAGTATCACGTGTGTATTTATACCAATACTACTGGAATCAATATAAATGACTAGTAAGCTAACTGATCTTGAAGTACAAGTTTCCATTCCCATCCATAAATAATACATTAATCTGAGACTAATATACCCAGTCAGTTGTCATTATAGCAGAAAATATTCTGTTATTTGTTAATCATGTTAATACTATGATAATAACTGACTGAGTGTATATAGTGAACAGTTGGGGTAATGGATGATAAATCGTCCGTAGGGTGGCTACGTTTTAACGTCCACATGGTGAATAATTACTTGATAATTGATTAGGTAACCTCGTGAAAAATATTTGTCCCCAATTGCAAATCATCATAGTTGCTACAATCAGCTACTTAGTAACTGTACATGCCATAGTTAAAAAACCTTACGTAACAATGTAAATAGCCCATCTTAATATTCACTTTACGTAACTAGCATATCTTAATATTCACTTAACGGGTACACATTGACATAGTACCAAATGAGCAATCATATCAAATTCACCCATATAAATCAATGGATATCAGCAATTAGATAAGACTTAATGGATTGGAAATCACTGATTACGCACAGATTGGCAAAGCAATTTATTAGTTATCTTGCAGTTGGTTACATTAGATTATTGATCCTGCAAACAAGATGTTTGTCTGGAAACGTATTAAATTTGAAGCGATTATTTTTCAATATTAATCTCAACTCAAATGCATTGCACAATGAGTCACTCGAGCATGAAGAAAAATATAGCATCAATAACAAATACATCTGTGGGAATAATGCTTGAAGGTTCAAAGCATCTGACATCACAAGACCCATTTTTAGCTATTAAGAACAAGATTATCCAGCTATGCGTCGGCTTGATCCGATCTCCAGACGACACGTCATAAACAGAGCTGTACTCGACAAAAGCCACTGACCAGTTCCAATCAGCGAGCATAGCTGGAATGCGACGCGTCATTTTAGCGGTAATTACAATTAATCAATATGCTACATCGCGCCTCTACCTGTTGCACGATGGAACAGCCATTTGATAAACATCTCCAAGCGACGACTGAATCCTCCCCAACATCCCAGGTCACGCGGAGCCTCGAAGGTAATCCCACCGCAGTCGCTGTCGTCGCTTTCGCTATAGTTTACAAACATCATCGCGCACACACACGCACGCACCTTCTTCTATTTATGACACATGTCCTAACAACACATGCGCTACCACCGAACCCTGCTGTCTTTTACAAATTGACATTCCAATCAACCAATCGCCTGCCGCGACAAATCAATGCCAACCAATCGGGCAAGTCCTAATCTTTACATCAGACCCGTCGCATGATAAGAAAGCCACCAATGGTGGTATATGCATCTATATGTCAATGCAATGTGTAGATATAATACATATACAGTATACCCTGCCCAGGAATACACACCAGGGAAATCAATAAACATCTGTTCATTGTGCTTCCTCAAGCCGCTGTACAATACCTCGATACATACAGCCTGTATACAAGAACCTGGTGTATTGAAACTGACCTACATTCCGCACGCTTCAGGAGTGACATAGGGGGCCTCAATCAGCTGGCCCTGGTATTAGCATTCATAAGCAACTGCTGACACACAAGATATCCCTCTCCCAATGGATATTCAGACCCGCAACACTATATTGTTTACTCGCAATGACCAGAATATTGACAACGTCTGGCCATCCAGTCACTACTGGCTTACACCACTAAGAGTGATTGAGTCAATCAGCGAGTTATCATGGTTATTGTTTTACGCTGCAGTGGGCATCTTTCACCCAAGCGCGACGATTACGAGGCAGATCAACCCTTTATGAATTCATAATACCGTACATACACACAATGACCAGAATTGACCATGTCTGGCTGTTTACATCAGTACTGTTGGCTTAATCACCAAGAGAGAGCAAGTTATTTTTCTAAGTCACATCGGGAATCATAAAGTCTGTTTTCACCGATGTGCAACGATTACAAAGAAGATCGACCTCAGTTCAGAATATCATACATACGGGTACTTCACATACTCTGAATGAAACTCGCAGAACAATGCCTGCTCTATGCATGTCATATCCAAGGACCAATCCTCCACATTTTCAGCGATCGAAACTTACTTTAAAACTTAGTACCCCGAATAGTGATACAAATAACATGACAAAAAAATTGAAATTTCTACTAGTACTGAGGTTACCTATAGCATTGGGAGAAATGGCCTGGGCCAGAGGGCGAGTGTTGATTTTGATGGCTGCATGTGTAATTTGTAATTGATGTATTGCAACTGTAATACGCAAGGGCTATACATGAACAAATTGTGTGCACGTTACAACTGAGAAGAGATATATCAGATACCAATATCCATGGAATCGGTACACCTACAGATAAAGATTACATACCATAAAGAATTACATAAAGAATGCAACCGGTGAAGCCCCGTAGAACAACGATAGTGATTGTTAACCTTCTCTCTGCTATGTAATAACAATCAATTCCCTCTGCTATGTAATAATCATTGTTCTGTACATGTATTCTCAAAAGTGAAATATTGTTTAACGGCATACCATCCTACATGCAATTACCTAGAGGGCACAATATTGATGACATTAACTACCAATAATGTTGAAATAAATGTAATGTATATCAGCCCCTACATCAACATTCAACTGTCAATAAACCTGCAGTTGAACTTGTATGCCTGAAAACGTAATATTTATCTTTGCAATAAATCTTTGTTAGCCAAGGGCTAGGAGAGTTTTTTTTATATGTACATTGTTGGGGTTTTTTTTTAATACATATTCTGTTTGTAGCTATTGGACTATCTCAGATCAATTGATTGCTGTATATAGATAGTGTGCACTTCTACTACCAGTATATTAAATTTAACATATCACTGAATATTGCAGATAGAAAAAAAATGTTTACCTACATTCCATTGCCTTGAAAAATTGATTACCGGTATGACTCGTGAGCATGATGGCGAAAATGATACCAAATCGATTGGTAGGAAACGGTACTTTGACTTATATTTTAAGTAGATAAAGGACTAATTAAAAGGTCTACTGTTTGGAATTTAGTTTCTAAATTGAATATTTCTCGTCATTTGCACCATTTTGGATGTTGCTGTTATGCAACTTAACACTCAATAAAATTCTGTATAATACTGAACACACGAAAACCCTTGTAGTGTGACAGCGTGTAACACAGACTGTTGTGATCTCGCTGTCAGGAGAGCATGACTAACAACATGACTACAAGCATTGTGTCTGTAGATAAATAAAATGACAAGCCTTGTGTCTGTAAATACACAACATGACCACAAACCTTGAGACTAGATACACAACCTGACTACAAGCATTGTGTCTGTAGATACACAACCAGACTACAACTAGTACAAGCCTTATGTCTGTGTATCTGATCATTATGACAATGACGATAAGCCTTATTGAATGAGAATCAGGCTGGATGGAACTAATTCCAATATTAATAGGAAGTATCACTGAACATAACATTGATGAGATAAATATCTGTTGTGATGACTGATGACCTTCTAATGACTTGTTAAGGTGAAGGTCAGATGATGATGGCTAGTAACCGGGTCAGGGAGGCAAGGCCCCTGTAGCTGTACATTTCATTTGATTGACAGTTGTAGGAGGGAAGTGATTGATCAGAGGAAACATACTTCCTTGGAATTTGAGATGAAACTTGGTGTTACAGTAACATCCCACGGCAGTTCTCAGGGATTAAGTCAGAAAAGTGATGACAACTCGCTATACATTTAGCATTATTTAAAAAAAAAAGATTTAGATTTTTTTTGGACCTATTATCAGAAGGTGTTTATACTAAAGCTTGTGACTTACAACATTAATTTCACTCAGGAAAGATAATCTGTAATCCTGAGTAACTCGAGGTTTATTGTCTATTCACGCTACTGTATGTTTGTATTACTGCAAGTGTGCACACAACTGGCCATGTGCTGTTTGCACCTGCGTGTAGTTAACATTATGTATGTTAATAATGTTTACAAGTCACGTATCTACCTTCTGGCTATATTTATTGAATCCAATTTTGGTAAGCTCTCTTTGTTGGGGGTCAAAGTATACAGTCATATATATTAATGTGGTTTTTGAAGTGCTTTGTTTGCTTACCTGTCTGACTATCTGTATGTCTACCTACCTGTATACCTGTATTACTGTCTACCTGTCTTACTGTCTACCTGTCTTACTGTCTCTACCTGTGTTACTGTCTACCTGTGTTACTGTCTACCTGTGTTACTGTCTACCTCTCTGACTGTCTTACCTGCCCATCTATCTACCTCTGTCTGTCTACCCTATCTGTCTACCTTTACATGTCTGATTGTCTACCTGTCTGACAACATGTCTGTCTACCTCTACTGTCTGTTTGACTGTCTGCCTACCTACCTGTTTGATTCTCTACCTGTCTGACTGTCTGTCTACCTGTCTGTTGACATGCCTGTCTGACTCTCTACCTCTGTCATCCTGCACTGTATGGTTCTAATTGTGCTAAATCCTGTGAATGTTTCAGTTGATAAAAACCTTTATTAAATTATGAGTGAAAAATTCTCACTGACGTAAAACACTATAACTCACTCATTCAATTGGTACTGGATTGACCCCCAGAAGTGTAGAAACAAAACTGACAATTGAAGAAGTTTACATGCCTTGCTTCACCTACATATATTTGAACATCTGTCACACAATGGCACAGTGTGGATGCTTGTATTGCCGTCCAACATATGTTTATAGTCAATTAGTTTTAAAATCAATATGCATATACAGGACATTTTTAATTACATGTATTTGATTTTAAAATCAATATTTACTAAATCTATACAGTATTAATTGAACATTTACTGTGGAAGTGCTACGATTTTGTATATGAAATGGAAGATGTAATTTGTATGTTATCATATCCACGTGACCTGTTTGATGATGTTAGATCAATATGACAGCTGGTGCTACTTCTGGGGAATATCAAACAATGGTCTGTGTGACACCATAGTTATACAATATATTAATGTCATATGTCCTATGGTAGTGTTATGACATACATGTATACACCGTAGTATAGATGATATTGGTGCTACAGTATACATGGTATAGCTATGACATATACATATGTTATGCATGTAATGCAACACTATTTTGTTTATCCCACAGCATTTAGATATGTACTACCATGAAATCGTCAGAAATATGTTCCCAATTATTACGCATTTGCTACGTTCATATGTGCACAGAGCACTATCATTGTGAATGATGCGCTTTATAAATACAATCTTTATTATTATTATTATTATTATTATTATTATTATTTCTAACCGCTGCCATGGTATAGTGGTTGGAGCACCAGGAAGCAGTAGTCTAGATAGGCCATTCAAGCCATGGCTGTATCATATCAAGAGATGTTAAAAGAATGTACTTGTCGTTCTCCTGTGTGGCACTCAACATTAAGGGGTAAAGCAAGGACTGGTACTGAGAGTCAGTTGGTAATGTGTCTGAGGGGGTTGGGGGAGGGGATGCAAGTGTGTATTCCTGTTTCAACTTTGGCA